>OY992530.1:114720205-114881542 GCA_963921185.1 Dasysyrphus tricinctus
GTTTATATGAATATTTTCACAAATGAAAGACTTTTTTCGCATATTTTTTAGGACAAAATAAAATGCCCTTGAACTTTTTCTTGAACAAAAACTGAGACAGTTATTATATTTTTGAAATTCTTTTTTTCAAGCTATCTAAGTTATCTCGTTTGTAATGGTGATGAAGTTGATTCAAATCTCAAGGTCGGAATTTTTTACGATTGCATTAAAAACGCGTTTCACAGGAAGAAGCTAGTTACAAAAAAAAGCATTAAAACTCACTATGCCATATCTCCGCAAACAATGTCATTGCTGAACAATGCAAGAGAGGCGCGGATAGGAACAATAATAATTATTATTGTTCCGTTGGATTGCGAATTATGTGCAGCAATTAGTTTACTTTCCGCCCCTTGCACATACATACACACACACACACACACATATTCATACACACGTCCCATTCGGAGGGAGTGTACGTGACAGATTTATTTTGTTTCATTTATATTCTCTACGAGCCTTTCGAGTCCTAGTTATACATTATACAAGTTCTATATTCTAGAACGCTTCTTGCAACAACGAACAATAGCTTCCAGGATTTTGTGTGTAAGTGTATTAGAGGAGAAAATGAGGCAGTGAAATTCTATTCCGGTGCGCGAACACTAACTTCCTTTGGACCTACTTCTGCAAATTTTCTATACAGTGTGGTAATGGTGTCGACGGCGGCGGCGATGGTAGAGGCGATGACGGGGAGGGCATTTTCATCATCAGGAACAGAAGTCTACAAATGAAGCCATTTTTTGACGTCAACGCTCTGAAGCAAAAAACCAACTTCCAAGTTTACTGCTCCTTGACGTTGTTCCATATTCGTTTATTTAGTTTTAATTGTATTCCTGTGATTTGTGTTGTGATGTCCTTTCATTTCGTCTCCCTTTCATCTCACTGTCGAGTCTTCAGAGATTCTCTTAATTTTCTTCTTGATTTTTGTATTTTTTTTTTCTTCTTTTTTCTTTCTTTTATCATTTTGATTTAGTATTTAAATTTCAAGTTGTCTAACAGTGCATCATTAAATTCTGGTGCGAAAAGTTGAATAAAACTTTATCCTGGGTTCTTTTTCAACTTCAGACAGAGAAGTGCGAGAACTTTGAGTTTCGTCACCAAAAAATATAAGAAAGAAGATGGAGTATATACCTTAGTTATGTGATTGAATCCTTAAAGTGGGGGATTAAAGTGTGTTGTGAAACTTTTTGAAACAAGTTTAATTTTTGTAAGTGATTAGCGGGTCTTTAGACATGCAGTTGTATACATATAAACGGTCTTTTCAAATTCATGTCTCTTTCAGTACATAAGTAGAAGATTTTGCTAAAAGATCTTGGATGAAATCCCTATTAGCTGCAGCTTTAAGAGCGTATCTAAAGCAAGGAGTTTTTTTTAATATTTAAAGTCGAGTCTCATAATCATTTTATGTAGAATTATATAAGTTGCACCTTTTTTTTTAAATTATAGTTCTCAAGAAATTAAGAAAAAATGAAATTTGCACCCTTTTCCCGAACCTAAGAAAATTTGCCCCAGCCCAAATATATTGAACTCTTAAGGAAATTGCCTAAGACGTCAAAATAATGCTCTCCACGAAATTTCAGCTTGGTCTGATTTTTTTTCGAATAGCCCATAGCCCCGACAAATTAGACTTTTACTAATTTGTCGGGGCTATGGGTCAGAAAACTAACGGGATTCTGTTTTAATCCAACCTGACATTGAATTGAATCAGAAATGTAAGGCACCTGGGCCACAATCCACATCAAATAAATTGGGTGGCAAAACAGCTCGTGGAGAACCAGGGCCTAATGACTTACAACTCTCCACCATTCCTGTGTGCGTGTTGTTGGCAGAAATGGAGGGGACCCACAATTTTTTGCTGAGTCCGAACGGCTAAATGAGAAGCACTTTTGATGACATGTACATATATTTTCGAGGATTTGTCAGTTCTTCACAAGAGCAGTAGCTCGGATAAAACATTTCTGTTTTTAGGTGGCACGACTCTAACCGAACCCAGACCTTCGGCATGACAGTCCTACACACTAACCATCATGCCACGAGGTATACTACATCCACATCAAAGCAAAATTCAAAAACATCACGTTGATCTGTGCCCTGCCCATGTCCCAGCGAAAAAAGATGACTCAACCAAGGAAGAATTCTACGATCTCCTCGAGAAAACGTGTGATAGGTGCTCCAAGCCTCCAAGTACGATGTCAAGATTATTCTTGGCGACTTCAACGCCAAGATTGGAAAAGAGGGCATCTTTGGTTCGATAGTTGGAGGATACCTCTTCCGGTAAGGGACTCAGGCGGATTGATTGACTTTGCGGCGGGGTGAAATGTCATTATAGCAAGCAGGCGATTCTCACACCTCAGTATTCACAAAGGGACCTGTCGGTCTCCGGATTAACCAACTGCCAACCAGTTTGATCAAGTTGCGATAGAAGCCAGACATGCTTCCAGTATCCTGGGTGTCCGAGCGTTCCGAGGTGCTAACATAGCCTCGGATCACTACTTGGTGGCAGCTCAAGTACGAATGCGGATATCCATGATGCCACAATGATGAGCGGATGCTGTGAAAAGGTTTAACATCGCGAAGTTAAAATCGCAAAAGATCGCCAGGGCTTTTACTGACCTCGTCTCTCTAAATCTCTCAGCAAGCCCGCCACCAGCATCACTTGCAGAGGACCAGTTGAAACACTGTCAAAATGCCATCTGGAGTGCCGCCACTGATGTGCGGTAGAGCCCCTGGCTCCATGAAGAATGCAGGCTGGCGCATGCAGCACAGAATAAGGCCTACCAATCAATGCTGCAGACTAGACCCAGAGCTCCTGAGAGAACAGCCCGAGAGGTCTACCGCCCGTAGAAAAATCGAAGTGAGGAACGCCAACTTCTCAGAAGGAAAAAGGGAGAGCATGCAAGAGGGCGGTCGAGTCTATAGAGGAATGTGCTGGCATGGGGGGATGTTCGAAATTTTTACCGAAGGGTGAGGCATTCTACACAGGGCTACAAGGCCATAACGAAAGCCTACCAAGATAAGAGTGGTGGTAGACACACCGTCCTTGCTGAGGATCTGAATAAAACATTCTTCTAGACTGCTAAACGGCGAAGATGGCCAAAATGCCACTATTAGACAGAACACTCCATTCAACCTGGAAGATGATGGTGAATATTTCCGTCCACCCGACCTGAATGCAGTGCGATACAAGATGGCCAAGCTTAAAGCGTATTAGGCTGATGGTGCGGAGGGCTTTTTAGCCGAGCTATTCAAAGCAGGGAGAGATATGACCTGGCATGGAGTATACACCAACTTATCTCCAAAATTTGGTCTGAGGAAAATATACCCGATAAATGGAACCCCGGTATAGTGTGCCCCATCCACAAGAAAGGAGATGCATCGACCTGTGCCAACTACACTGCCCATAATCTAGTCAAGGCCCTGACTACAATTTTCATACATTTGAGTTATAAAGGAAAAAACTTAAGGCCTGGCCAAACAGAACGCGATCCGGCGATACATACTTCGCTGGGAAAAAAGATCGCGGCGATCTAATTTTGTACAAAAAAACGCTGGATCGCGCTCTGTTTGCCCAGGAATTTATCGCTGACCGCAATCGAAAATATTGTCGATAGGGCCTTTACGAGGTTATGGGCTGTACATATGTATAAGTCTCCTCAACGTTGCATACAAAATCTTGTCATCTATACCGTGTGATCGCTTAAAAACCGTTTGTCAACAATCTGATCGGCCCCTATCGGTGTGGTTTAAGGCCCGGCAAATCAATCGTGTCAATCAAATGTTAAGACTCCGACAGATTTTCGCAAAAGCCCAGGAGTTTCAAACCGATTAATACCGCAGATGCAAAGGTAGAGAAGAACTCGTCCGCTTGTGCAGGATGACGATTGAAAAATCTCGCTGCTCCGTCAAAGTTGGAAAGCACACCACCGAACTCTTTGATATCGAGAAAGGTTTGAGGTAAGGCCCAAGCCTCATCATACAATCTGTTTAGCATCATTCTTGAAGCAATTGTATGCAACTCGAAAGTCAACAACAGTGGTACAATTTTTAAAAATCTGTTCAACTACTTGCTTATGCAGATGACATCATTGGCAGAACGAAGCCAGCTGTTACCGGTGCGTTTGCAAGTATTGAATCGGAGGGGGTAAAAATGGGTTTGGCTGTTAATGAGGACAAGACGAAGTCCATGCTATCATCGAGAAAGGAATTTGAATATCGTCAACTTTGCAAAACGTCACGATTTATAGGTACAACTTTGAACTCTTCAAGTACTTTCGTCATCCTGGGCCCCACTATTACATGGCAAAATGACATCATTGCAGAGATCAAACGAAGAATTACTCCTACCAACCGCTGTTTCTTCGGGCTAAGAAGGTATTTGAGCAGTAAAGCTCTTTCTCAAAGAACCAAGAAGAACTTATATAAGATCCTAATCACCCCCTGTATGTGACAGAAGCATGAACCCTTTCAAAAACGGATGAGAATTTGCTTTGGTACTTTGAAAGGAAAATTCTTCACATTATCTTCGGTCCAGTCTGTATCGATGGAGGAGAGGATTTAACAACGAGCCTTAAGCTCCTTACAACGACGACGACGTCGACCTGGCCAAGAAACTGAAAATAGAACGGCTGAGATGGTTGGGATACGTGGAGCTTATGGACACCGCCGCACCAGGTCCACGAGTTTTCGAATCTACCCCTGATGGTCTGCGCAGCAGAGGAAGACCCCACCTTAGATGGCGCACAAAAGTGGATAACGACATCAACCAACATGGTGTGTTTAACTGGAGGCTAGCTAGGGACCAAGCTGGCTGGAGAGGCTTGTGGGTTGAGGCCGTAGTCCACCTTGGACTCTAAGCGAAGTTTAATATATCAGAAATTAAATTTAAAAAGAAAAAGGCGTTATTATACGTTACCTATGACATACCTACTGCACTTAAAAGTAGTTGCTTACTAAGGATTAAACACAATATTACACCTCAAAATGAACCAGTGAAAAGGCCACCGGAAAGTTCACTTAAAAGCAATTTCTGTTTATGTATAAAGCCCCATAAAATGTTATTTCTTTCTTTTTTTAATTTTAAAATAAATCTGAGTGAAAAATTTTATTTCAGAACCTTTGTATCCTAGAATCATCTCGAATGAAATCATATCTAATCCAGACGACCCTGATCAATGAGGTTTCATAAATAAAATACAAATTTAACTTTTTTTATTTTAAAAAGGTATAAATACGCACTTTCAATTAGTTAATTTATCCATTTGGAATAAGTTGGTTTATTAAAATTAAAATGAAAAATAAAAAAATTAATTATGTATTAATTTCCACAAAATATTAATAGCTACAACATGTAATTCAAAAAACACCACAAGAAAAAGTTAACGGTATATAAAAGCATTCTATGCAAGAACTTTTTTCAAGCATACATTTCTATTTTGTATTTTTTATTAATTTTCTGCTTAACTAAGCGTAACGGATAAAACGAAGCATTAACATATTTATTTTAAT
The DNA here is from genome assembly GCA_963921185.1 of Dasysyrphus tricinctus. NCBI lineage: Eukaryota > Metazoa > Arthropoda > Insecta > Diptera > Syrphidae > Dasysyrphus > Dasysyrphus tricinctus. Next base: position 114,725,747 of record OY992530.1, read on the forward strand.
AAGAAATCCTTGAAATTATATGTGTAACAATATTAATATATTTAGAAGGAATTTATTTAATACTTGAAAGGTAGAGCATATTTAATTTCATATACTCCCTTCTCGTATATTAATAAAAACAAAAATGGATTCATGTGGTATTTAGGAGGTTTAATGAATTGTTGTTTTTTTTTCTAAAAAAATTGATTTTCATATTCATAATTTGGCTTTAGTAAGTACCTTTACATTATTTATTGAGGGAAACTATTAATGAAAATATTATTTACCAAACATATTTGGAAATTTAGCATCCCTTATTTTGACGAAATTAATTAATCTTGCTTTCTTAATTTAAGCTTTTATTTTTTGCACAAATCCCGAATTTATAGATCAAACGTTTCCTTTTATATAAAAGTTGTCGCTTAAATAAGACACAAATTATAGGGAATACAAATTTGATTATAAAATATTTGTTGGTACCCAAAATCGAAGATTTTTAAATGCTAGGGCTTATAGGTTTAAAAAATGAAAGGGTTGTTTCTCACATTATTTATATATAGACACAGTGTATTTTTCGAGGTTGAGACGTGAGTTTCATGATTAAGAATTTGCGGTCAAATTTACCACAAGTTTTACCTGCCTTTTCTTATTCGTAACTATTTTTTTTAGCCTTCCCTTTTTCCGTTGCAGCTCCAAAATGCTTGCAGAATCGAATCAGTAGAAAACTGGCGTCCACCAGCCACAGACCAACTCTTAAAGTATTTTGGAAAATTAATAAAAACAGGTTTCGATCGATTCGATTGAAACAGTTCTTCCAACATTGATGAACTTTAATTATCAAAAAGACGGGTGGTCTGTTGTCGATTTGCCTGCGAATGAGCTGAAGAATTAAGTGAGTCTGGCGGACTCTTCCTTAGACCCAAACATACCAAATCATCGAAATTATCATAAGCTAAACTTAACGTAACGTGGCTAATATTTTGTAAGTAAAATGGGTGATTAACGTATTTTTAAATTTTTAATACTTAACATTTTAAATTACATTGGTCTATCGAAATTGATAATAAAAAAAAACACATGATAATAAAACAAAAAAGAGCTGAGTAAAATTCAGGATTTGATCATGTACATTCTTCTCTCACCTCGAGGTATTACATAGTTTTGAAAAGATTACTTCGCGCTTCGAATCACTCGCGATTGTTTTAGAGTAACTATAGGAGAAGTAGTCTAGAAGAATCTTTTTCTCAATTTTAGTTCTTTTGGATTTTCTCGAAAAAGTTAGTTTAAAGGGTCTCGGCAAGTCTTAGAACAACATTCAACAAGTTGGTGATTCATTGAATGTGTGTGTGAGAGATCTTCAAATAACATTTTACTAAATTTCAAATCACCAAATGGCCTTTAATCTTTTAAACATCCTACTAAATGCATATATGGCATATGGGGAGCATTACGTTTGCCCGTGTAACTTTTACCCACCGATTTTTTAGTGGTTCAGATAAAGTCGGATCTGACGGAGTATCTTCTGGAGGTGGATTTGCATATGGGAAAATGGAACAGCTTTTTTAAATAACCTTTTCAAATATTTTTTTGTGGTGGGACCGATGGAAATAGGTCTAACGGAGAAGGTCCAGGAGGTGGGTCTGGTTACTGGTTCCTTAACCAGACTGGTACCAGACATACATCCACAACCTCCTCCGTCAAACCCTATTCCATCAGAAGCACCACCAAACAAATAAATTAAATAGGTAATTAAAAAAAAGTTCAATATAGCTTTTTATGGCCTATAGTCCTTCAAATTGGTGTTTCGTCCGGCTTACTCACTTGAACTTATCAGTGACATAGTGAGGGCCTTTGTCATACGCAATTTGTGGTAAGTTTAGTTTAACTTACATGGAGCTTTTGAGAAAAACCCACTGTTAACTATAAACCAACAAGATTGGAATTCCTAATCATTAAGCTGGAAGTTTTTTTTGCCCGGGGCCAGGCAAAGTTTCTATAAGAAGATTCTTTTCTATAATACAAATTGATTGGATTGGACTTGTGGAATTTTTGATTCAAAATAGCTTTTTACGGCATTTAGTCCTACAAATTAGAGTTTCCTCTGGCTTACTCATTGCGAAAGATAATGGCCCTCTCTATGTCACTGATGAGTCCAAATGAGTTAGCCGGACGAAACGCCAATGTTTAGGACTAAAAGCCATAAAAACAATTACAAGTCCAATCCTTAATTAAAGAGCAACCCGCCCGTTTGTGCAGGATGACGATTATAAAAATGCACGCTCCTCTATCAAGGTCAAAAAAGATTTAAGGCAAGTCGACGCACTGTCAAGCGACTTCTTCAACATCGTTTTTGAAAGAATAGTGCAACAAAAACTCACACGCCAACACTAGAGGCACAATCTTTCAAAAGTCCGTCCAATTACTCGCTTACGCTGACGGCATTGACATAGTCGGACGAACAAAGCGAGATGTTAGTGGTGCTTTCTTGAATATTGAGAAGGAAGCCAAGAAGATGGGTTAACGGTGAATGAAAGCAAAACCAAATATATGCTGTCAACTATGTAGATGGGACACCCAACATCGACGAGACGTCTCGGACGGAACGTTATTATATACAGCTATAATTTTGAGGTGGTCAGAGCCTTTGTTTACCTAGGACCACGCAATTGAGAAGCAAAGCCCTCTCTCGAGCAACAAAAGTCTTTCTGGTATAAAACACTTATCATCCCGGTCCTGATGTATGGGATATAGGCATGGACACTATTAACAAACGGGGGATGAAAACGCTTTAGACTGTTTTGAGAGCAAAATTCTCTTGGTGATTGTTGGTCCCCTCTGCGTAGCTGAGGAATGGAGAAGAAAAAAAAGAACTCTACGGGCTGTTCAGCGACACCGACTTAGCCACAAAAGTGAAAAGCCAACGACTGAGATGACTGGGTCACCTAGAGCGAATGAACACCAATGCTCTGGCCCGGAAAGTCTTCGAATTCAACCCCGTGGGACAGCGCAGTAGAGGTGGACAGCGTAAAAGCTGGCGCACGCAAGTGGAAGAGGATCTCAACCAACTTGGCGTGCGAAACAGGAGGCAGCTAGCTATAAACCGAGTCGTCTGGAAGAAGAGAGTTACTTGATGCCCTGGTTTACCCCAGACTATAAGCACCTTAAGTAAGTAAGGAAGTACTCGTATATTTTTCCAGGGTGAGAAATGCTGCGATTTTTTGTTTCAATTTTTTTTTTTGAGTCGGGAAGTTTATATTAAATTGCAGATCATATAGGCTAGATATTAACGCAATTTGTTGTTTTTAGGTCAGTACAATAAATCTCCTCAAAAACAACAAGGCAGCTGGACGGACGGAATACCAGCTGAATTCCTGAAAGCCGATCCCGTAACAGTGGCTAGTATTTTACATCCGTTGATACAAAGCATTTGGGAAAACGAAAACTATCCCAGGGATTGGAAGGATGGTGTGATTGTTAAGTTGCCAAAGAAAGGTGACTTCAAGAATTGCAACAATTGGCGTGGTATCACCGTTTTGTCCGTTTTCCCCAAAACTAATGGCAACCATCATTCTCGAGCGAATAAAGGATAGAATCGAGTCTACACTCAAGAGGCATCAAGCTGGCTTCCGCAGTGGTCGATCGTGTGTCGACCATATCAACACCCTATCCTCGAGCAGTCGATGGAATTTCAATCACCGCTTTTTCCTCATGTTCGTGGATTTTGAGAAAGCCTTTGATCGAGTTAACCGAGAATGTATATGGAGATCGTTGCTTGGTAGAGGAATTCCACCAAAAATTGTTGCCATTATTAAAGAGTCCTACAACAACGCAAGGTGTTTTTGTTTTGCACAATGGGCAGCTATCCGACTCCTTCGCAGGGCAACAGGGTGTGAGACAAGGGGATGTTCTATCGCCAATTCTCTTCCTGCTGGCGATGGACGACGACGTATTGACGGCCAGTGTTGGTACAGCTGAATGAAATGTCATTCAATGGAGACCGTTCGAAAGGCTCAGTCATTTAGATTTAGACTATGGCCGATGACATATGTCTACTGGCAAATAACATCAGTGGGCTGAACGGGATGTGCCAAGCACTGCAAGTGAAGGGAGAGTCGAGTGGTCTAAGAATTAACAGCAAAAAGACAAAAATAATGCTCACAGGCCGCTCCACACAGCAGCGTATTATTCTACAGGAGACGGGAGTTGAAGTAGTTGAACAGTTCAACTACCTTGGCAGTATTGTCTCTGCAAACGGTGGTACGGATCTGGACGTTAAAAGTAGAATAAATAAAGCTCGCGCTGCCTTCGATACTCTGTCCCCAATCTGGAAATCAAGTCAAATCTCCTTAAGCACTAAGTTGAGATTCTTCGAATCCAATGTCAAATCCGTGCTGTTATATGCTTGTGAAACTTGGAAAGTCACGTCTATCATTTTGAAGAAGAATTGCAGGCTTTTGTGAATCGCTGTCTTCGCCACATCCTTCGCCGCTGGCCACAAATAATATCAAATGACGAATTGTGGCGCAGGTCAAATCAAGAGCGGCTGGACGTCGAAATAAGAAAGCGTAAATGGCGTTGGATTGGTCACACACTGAGGAAACCAAACGATGAAATTGCAAAGCAGTCTTTTGAATGGAATCCTCAGGGTGCACGGCGGGTTGGAAGACCAAGACAACATAGAAATCAACTGTCTTAGCGGAAGCAGAATCCCAGAGAAAGACGTGGCCACAGCTAAAGTACCTTGCAGCAGACCGTGAAGGATGGAGACGTTTTGTTGACGCCCTATGCCCCAGCCGGGTTACAAGACACGATGATGATGATGAGGTCAGTACACTAAAGCAGTAGATACTATACACCAATATGCAACACCTCTCAACCTGACTAGATAACGGAAATTGGGTAAAGGATTTGAGGTCAGTGCTAAGCAACACTCTTGTCTTCTCGTGTCGGAAAATAAAAAACTCGTCTTTGCAGATTAGAGTATTATTTGAGCATTTAAAAAATGGTAATGCTTATTTGAAAAAGTTTATATTAATTTCTCGTATTCAAAATGTATGTATCAATGTTTTTATTTTTTTTTTTTTACTAAGAGAAAGTTTATTTAAATTCAAAATGTTTGTGTTACTTACGATTTCTGATAAGATTTCTTGAAAGAAGTTTTCAGCTTAAGATCTGGAAAAAAAATAAATTAATTCGTGAATTAAAAATTTTGTCGAGAATTATTTAATATTTATAAATTTTAAAGTTAAACTAAAATCACCACACAATTTTAAGTTAAAAAATTTAAGAAAATCGCGCCATTGCATTGGTCTGGGTTGTAGGTCGAGGTACGGACAGACAAATAGGCGGAAGGAATTGTGTGACCCAATTTTTTCGTATTCTCTATCATAATGTTATAGTGTTTGATTGATATCTCACAAAACAACAACTGTTACATAGTTGTAAATTTCTTAGCTTAAATGAAAATAATACTTCTACTGTTTTGGGGTTTAAGAAAGAGCTTAGGTTATTTCGTAGAAATTAATCATTAGTTCAGTGTAACTAAAAGTCTCAATTCAAATAGCAAACAACCACACATCTTATCAAAACATAATAAAGTCATCCTAGATAATAACAATCATCTTTCAGGCAATCAAAAAAAAAAAAAACATTTGATTCAAATAAAAAAAAATAAAAATGAAAAAAGAAGTGGCACAGGAAATTGAAGGAAAATGTGTTGGCATCATTTCATAAATGAAATAAAGATCAGGAAAATTGTCGTGAAATTCTTCCCAGATTCGTATCCTTGTGCCATTATTTGATGCTTCCATTTTATATACGGAGGTAAGATATGAATGACAAAAATTATACGACAATGATATCACAGAGCGCACACTTGTTCATATATGTATGTACATAGCAACGCAAAAGATATGGTGGGTATAAAATCATAAGTGTATATGTTTATGTTCGAAAATTATATAAAGCTAACCATTCGGAAATGTTTCCATTAAATTACATTTTTTTTCCTCCCAAATAGGGATGCTGTACGTTAATTTTTTGCTTGGTTGTCCTTTATAAATATTTAGTTGAATTTTGTGGTGTTGTTTATCCTGAATGAGTTTACATACAGAATTATCATACATTTGGTTAATATTTGTTTATTTTTAAGAATAACAAAGGGAAGTTAGTGTGACATTTGTAAAGTAAATTACGGATTTTATTAGTATGTGTTATGTATATCTACCACATACATACAATAAATAATATCCTTAGATATCCTTTATGCAAGCAATGAAAATTATTTTTACCAAGCCGCCTATTCATTGAATATGTAACTAAGGTACCTACTTTCATTATGAATTGCTTGCTTGTCAACATATAAAAAACGAAAGTAGAGATGTTCTTCTAATAGATTGGGTTTAACAAAAATTAAAATGAATTTGTCTACTTTTGAAAACATATTTTTTTTAATTAGATACCAAAAATATTTGTCTGTCTTTCATTTTTATGTATGTGTTTTAAGCTATAAGATCATTTTATAAACTTCGGAAGAATGTATTTTGTTTTTAGACAAAGGAATTTTTTTCTATCCAATACTTTCAATAATACTATCAAGCTCAAAACTTTGGAAAACAAAATATTACGGTCACAATATCTTGGAACTAAGTCCTTGCATGGACAAATTTGTCATGACATTTACTCTGGAGAGCAAATAACTAAAATGCGTTTTTTTTTAAATTTTGATCAAATTTAGAAATAATGGTTTCTTTTGAATGATGTTGAGGGTGAAATAATAAAAAATTGCGAATACAAATTTTCGACAAAATTTACTGTTTAAGACAAAGTTGTTCGCGGAAATATAATATTTTCAAAAATAATTTTTTTTTAGCTAGGAATGTATTTTAACTGATAATTCGAATGGGTAAAAGTGGCACAGTATTTTTTTTAGACAGTCGCCCTTAGTGTGACTAACACAACTATCAATTTATAGTTGATATATATTGAAAGTCGATAGTTAAAACCCAAATGATATTAGTTCTTGTCATTGAGAAAGATGCCAGTTTTTTTATTTTTTGTAATGCACTATAGGGGGCAGAATGCCCCCGCAGAGCTGCATTTATGCTTGTAAGCAACCAAAGAAAACAAAAATCATAATAACGTAGTTTAAGTTATTTTTAATTTTCTCAAAAACTAGAAGACATAACCATTCTGTTTTTTGTGTTCGATTCAGAATTGATATTAGTATTGACCACAAAAAGCCAATTTAGAACTTTATTTCAAAATATTGAAAAAAAAAATGGTTCAAGTTGTTATTTTAAAAACTATTGCCTTAAATAAAATATTATTTAAATTTAGAATGAAAGATCAAGATGTCAGTTTTTTCTAACACTGCCCCTACCTCCCAAACCTCTACAAAAAACCTTTACCGATTTTTGGCGTCAGAGTTATTGTACTCATGCCAAAAAATACTTTTTTAAACTTTCGTGAGCCTTAGAACTTTGGTGTAAAATTAACAGCAAATGACTTGGTTACGTACGGAGCCTCAATGTCACCACTAGTCGAAGTCCGGATAGTAGAGGCTCACATCAACTGATTGTTCGATTTTTACTAGAAATGTGCATCAAAACAAACTGAACTAAATCGGAGCTTGTCTCAAGAAAGAAGCAAAGGACAAATACCTCGTAAATTAAGCAAAAATGCTAGTGCGGAACACCGTCAATCACCCTAGTCCACTAATGAGAAGGATGGCCACCGAACAACGACATCCCGAGCTGAGGTCCCTCAGTGTGATGGAAATCATGGATGCCAATATTTTCACCGACAACCACACAGCAGCCGTTTCCTTCTACGCTGACGTAGGATCAGCCTACAGCCGTAGCTAATAGCCAACCCTTTTCACCAAACCACACACTCAGTAAAGTCAAGTGATGAACAATAAATTGTTTTGTAGTTAAAAAGCAAAGTGATTTATTTTGTGAAATTAATAAGTGGACGTTTTTTTTTTCGTGACGCAACATGGAAAAAAATGATGCAAAAATGCATTTTTTTGAGTTTTTTACTAATGGCTCGAAAACTACCAACTATTTGAAAATAACATCAAAGTACCGTTGAAAGTATAAACAATTTTGAGTAAATTGAGGCATATCTTCTTGTAGTCCCAAAAAGTATGCAAAGAGAAAAAGTAAGAAGCGTTCATGAAATTGGGCATATCAACTCCCAGAAAATGAAAACCCGTTTAAAACAATATTATTACTTTGCAAATATGCGTAAGAGAATTTATGACATTTTATCGAGCTGTGTCTCATGTTTTTTAAGCAATTAAGAAAGGTAGCAATCAATTCATTTACAAAAGTTGAAGTACTTTTACATACTATTCATACGGATCACCTGGGACCTATGCCTTCTACTTATAAGAATTATTAGCATCTGCTCGAAATAATGGATGCCTTTACGAAGTTCGTCTGGACTTTTACAGTAAGGTCCACGACAACAGAGGAGATTTTATCAAAACTTGTTATTTTGGAAAATATTTTTGGAAACCCTGCTTTCAATTCAAATAACTTCGAGGAATGTTGTGACCAACGTAAAATTTTACGATGTATCTAAAATAGGTAGTCACGACGCGACGGTCCTATAACAAAACCTCGACTGCGGCTGATCTGATGAAGCCGTGGGTACAGGAGGATGATTGTGAATCAGACATCAGTTCAGATTAACTCAAGATGGCCGGTTGTAGTCAAAATGTGCCATGCCTATCAATGGACTTTTAAGTCCGTCCTTTAAAATAATTACAGCAACAACCACAAGACTTTCCAGATAACTCGAACTTTAACGACTAACAGCAATAACCAACAAGAACACAGTTGAGTTTGAACGGCGATGTCGAGAAGCTACGAAAAACGAAACGAATACGCGTAACGATATTAATTATCTTAATCTATTTTTACTTAGCTAAATATTCCTATTACTAAACTTAAAACTATCATTATTTTAAAACTAAAGTGAATCAAAAATATTATTTAATTATTTATTTTAAAACAAGAAGTGTTTTTTTTTATTTAAGAAAACGTTTAATCCTTAACTTAGAATTCTAAAAAACTATCGATACAAGTACAATACTTTGTATGCTTCGTATAGTAATGATGTTCCAATTAGTGAAAAGAAGACATATAAGATATCTTCATTCTAGAGACTGAAAATTAAACCTTGTTATTTCTATATAGCGTGTTCAAAACATATAATTCCTCATTTTCTCAAGAAGAAGGAAGAAAAATATAACAATAATCCAAGATTATTAAGCTAAGCTTGTGCTTCAAGAAATTTCAAGTTAAATTAAAGTTTTCTTCTTTTGTTGTTATATTTGGAAAATGAAAAAATTAAAAAGGCATGCATTTTCCTATTGTTATGGAAAAACTTTACGCTCTTGTTATTTATTTCAAAAGGTCATAACTGGGTGGATGGGTGCCATGCTGAGCGTAGATATATTTATTGTTGTTTATAATGGAAAAATTTTGGTTCAGCATTGAGAAATTTCTTAAATTCGCTGACTTGGTATGTTGGTTTCTTTCTTCATCGATTGTTGAAAGAAAAATAAATTAAAAACTTAAGAAGTGATGCATAAACAAGGGATTTCAGTGCAGTATGCTTTAATTAATATATTTTTTAATTTCTGTAATTCTGTAATTTAAAACAAATTATTTTTGAAAAATGCTAGTAGCCCTGGAAAATTAAATAAAACTGCAAAAAAATCCAGAAAAGTCTGAATTTTTGTGGAGACATTAATGTTGGAGTTTGAATTCCCGTTAAAAAAGTGAATATCGACAAAGTGTTTTACTAACATAATTAAAAACTTTGCAACTTTATTGAAAGACCTTTAAGTTGGCTTTATTCGACCAATGATATGACTTCAAATTCAGAAACTACATACATATACATAATGTGTACAAGCGCCATTGATGATCGTTCACCATGGCGTGTACTTGACATAATAATCAATTGGGTAATGTTTTGGCGTGTTAATCAATAGCTCTCTAAACATTTCAGGTCATCCTCGTATATAACTATATGCTGCTGCACCTTATCTCGAACACGAATTAATTAGCTTAATTAAACGAAGATAAGAGCTCAACTACCTATGACTATCTCTATACATTTGCTCCTCTACATCTACACACACACATGACATTATAATCAACTCTACTCCAGCTTGAATTCTCAAACAAAAGGTCAATGAGATTCAATATAATAATGTATGTATGTGGATTGTTTCATATAAACCAAATCATCAATTTTAAGTTTTGTTGTTGTATTGGATATACTTATGTATGTGATTTATCAATATTATCGTAAATCGCAGAATGAAAATGAATATTCTGTTAATGTGTTATATGTGCATTCTATGTGAGTTAGTTGAGTTAAAACTACTTAAATATATAAATTGATTTACAATTTTGTACATAATAATTATTATTGATTCTCGCTCTTCATCGGGTATGGAGCATTGTTGATAATGTACTTTGTTCGAGCAGCAATTCATTGCATACATACATGAGTGGTATTATAATATGTGAGTGCAATAAATGTCTAAGCAATTTATTGAATCATAAATCATGCTCAGCTTTTAATAAGGAAACTTTTGATATGGAATAATTATGGAATATAATTTAATATTGAATATGATTGGTATTATTATAATTTATATTGGGAAATGTTATTTGAGTATAAATTCTCATTTTCAATCAAGGATCAACAGCGATAAGTGCCTTTTGTTGCATGATGCATAGTTCAAATAATTTTAAGTTCAAATTATTCCAGGTGTAGGGTGCCCCAAATATATGAAATATGTTTGATTTGGTAACTTTGTGAGACGCAAAAATCTGCGTGTGCAACACACACATTAGAGTGGATCGTAGGGATGCTCATGGAAAAAAAACATCGATGTTTTATTCGATGTGATACATCGTAACCTTACATCGATGTTTGTCGATGCATCGCATAAAAACATCGATGTTTTCGATGTATCGAATGAAAAAATTAAATATATTTTTTATTTTTTAATGAGTTTTATTCAAAATAAGATTTTATAATTTTATATTACATACGTTTCATTATAAAGCAATCTTAGGGATTATTAACGAATTTCAAAACAAGTTTTATCTCAAAGCATGTTTAGTGAATGCTTGAAGTTGCATATTTTCCCAAACTTGGCACTATTATCGAGAGATTTGACATCTAAAAGACAAAATCTTAAAATAAATTTCGGTTTAATTTATTATAATATGGGCGCTATTATTTTGAAATTAAAAATCCCAATACTTTTGTTCTAAGCTTTGCATAAATAAAATTTTATTCACGCGCTTTCCTTACGTTGCTGGTTTAAAACTTGTGAAGCTTTTGAAAAAAGTCTTTCTGATGGTACCGAGCTTGCTACCAAAGTCAAGTATTTGTACGCAATTTTGTAAAGCTTTGGGAATTGTTGTTTGTAATCGGACCATATTTCCAAAGGGTTTTCACTGAGACGACCAACAGGTGCCCTCAAGTACACGGAAAGCTCATCACTAACACTTTCTTCATTTTTGTTGGTTTTCCAGTTTTTGTGAACTAGTTAGTAATGGTCACTCCAAAGGCTGAAATCTTCGGATATTTAACTGTAGATTTGGCACTTTGAGTGAGTCTTTTCAATGCTTGCTTCATTCGATGCATCGAATAAAAAAACATCGATGTATCGGTAAACATCGAAAGGGTGCGAAGCATCGGATTTATTCGATACATCGAATAGTAAACATCGATGTTTTCGATGTATCGATGTTTTTTGAGCAACCCTAGTGGATCGTTTTCAGCGATTTTTTTTCCAAATCACTGCATGCAACTTATGGTCTAGGCGTAATGGTTACTTGAACACATCCTCTCATCATTAGTTTTGAGTCACCAGAAAAAAAACTCCGGAAGCATCTGAAAAATATACCTTTTCCAAAAATATTGACTTATTTTGAATACTATGTATATTGGCCAGAGGTTAAGTCCAACAAACCATCATTATTTTATGATTAGAACACCCTTAATAACAGTAATGGTTTCCTGAAATTATCCTCATCATCAATTTTAATTGACAAACTTGCTTTGCATTTCAGACATTAAAATGTTATGTTTTTCTATAGTGCTCCTATTATCCCTCTGACGGGAAGTAAATACCTTATAGGAGTGTTACTGATTATTTAAATATTTTCTGGTGTAAATTATATCAGCTTGATAGAAGCGATATACCAATGCTTCCTTCATCTCTTTATATTGCTCTTATGAAATGATAACGGAGCTTTCGCTTCTATAGTCATCCTATAAAATTAATATACAATCTCTCTGTTAGGTTCTGTTACTTCGTTTCTATATTGCTTGTATTGGCACTTTAAGTGCAGCCACAAACCATTTCTGCTGTACTAGTCCAATAGGAGCCTAAAAAGTGCGCCTTTTTAACTCTATGGGCTATTATATTAATGATTGATTGCAAGAAATGATTATGAGAAGCTGTTTTGGATGATTATAGGGGCAAAATTGTAAGTTGGGTATAGTTCGAGAAAAATAGTCATTGAGGGTAACCTAAGAAAGATTAATTTATACTATTTTAACAATGGCTGGGCGTTGTAGAAAGTGGGAAGTCACTGATTGGCGTCAACAAAAGACAAAAATAACAACAATATAATCAATCTTCAGTCGGAAATGACTAGCGGTATACATTTTGGCTGAAGTTTTAGACAAGCCCTTTAGAAGGATGGTATGCAGCGGATGAATTCAGCATAGAGAATCAACGATGCCTCCAACAATTTTGAAGACAGATACCAAGAGCAGTATTCCCCCTGAAGCATTTCTGCTTTTATCATGGTGGCAGTGGAGAATTCCCCAGATGGAATCAACGGTGGCGTCTATACGGGCTCCTACGACATATTCGGAGCTCAAGCCTAGAAGAAGCGGTTAATCTTGATCCTTGCCCTTGGATCCATTAAAAAGGTTTAGCCCTTGATGTTGGGGTCTTTCCATCGGGCTTAAAGATATTTAGTTCCGAAGCTACAACAAGCCTCGGATACGGAAGGATTTTCTGTTGACGAACCTAGCAAACGAAATAAGGACAACGAACTTCGGATCTGTACGTGGAATTTTCTGTCTCTCTATAGACCACGTGAAGCCGAACATTTAGCGGAAGCCCTAGACTGCTTTAAAGCAAACATCACCGCCATCGAAGAAGTGCGATGGGATGGGCCGGGCAAAAGAAAACTACGAAAGACTGCGACATCTTTTACGGTGATTCTGACTGTTTCCGACCACAAGGGCAACGTCTTTTGGATGTGGACTCGTCGTTAGAGACAGACTTAGGCAAGAAGTCTTGATTTTCAACTATATGAACAAGCGCCTCACGACAATTCGCATCATCAAGGCTAAATTCACCAACATAAGCCTCATATGTGCGCATATACTCTCACAGAAGAGAAAGATGATGACACCAAGGACGAGTTCTACGAGCTTCTGCCCAAGACATATGAGCAATGCCCTAGCAATGACATTAAAATTGTCTTGGGTGATTTTACTGCCAAACTAGGAAGAGAAGACGTCTTTGGTGGCGCACAATCGGAAGATATAGCCTGCACGACAACACCTCCGATAATGAACTCAAATTAATTGACTTTACTGGGCGAAACTTTGTGGTAGTTAGTACGCAGTTCACACATCTCGATATGCACAAGAGGACATGGTGAATTCCTGGTCAATCAACCGCCGGCCGGCCAGATTGACCATATTGCTATCGACCCAATGCACTCTTCCTGCATCAAGTATCTCCGAACGTTCTGAGGAGCCAACGTTGACTCTAACCGCTTCCTCGTTGTAGCCAAGGTAATTCTACGGATGTCCAGACCAAAGCCAAAGCAGGGAAATACTGGGAGGAAGTTCGATGTCGGATGGCTATAGTCACAAGAAATCGTTAGGTTCTTTTCCAAGCGAGTCTCTAGCGCCTTCTTATATAGTCCTACCCCACCAACCTCCAGTATCGAGTACCAGTGGAAGAATTGCCAGGAAGCCATCAGAGATGCACAGTGAAACCCCTGGTACTGTATCGAAGCGTTCCATGCTACTTCGCTTCTTTTAACTTCGTATTATCTTAATTACTAGTGAAAATTGTACTTCACTACATTCAGTTCACACACACTATGTACGATAAGTCAGACGACAATTATAGTTAATTTGGTTTCATTAATCATATTACTTCCGGTCGTAGACAATTCGACTCGAGACGATCTGGTCATAAGGCTATATTGCTTTCTCGAAGCTTCCCCCACCAGTGGAAAGGGATTTCGTTGAATTCTTAGGTAGGAGAAATTGCCCAGCTATTTCTTAATAAGGCTTCCCCCCACCAGTGGTAAGGGGTCTTAGTTCGAATTTAATCGTTTTAATTGTTACCACCAGGGGCTTCGGTACCTGCTGATCTACCAAAGCGTTTTAGCCTGCTGTTTCCAGTGCCACCAGGGGTGCAGTACCTGCTGATGTGCCAGAGCGTTTAAGCATGCTTTTTTGAGTGCCCACCAGACGCGTAGTACCTGCTGATTTACCAGAGCGTTTTTGCCTGCTGTTTTGTTATAAGACGGTAAAACCATAATAACCAAACCTAACATCAGAAAAACAGATACAGTTTTAAAGGCCCTTACCATAAGATTCTATATTACCCGAGACCAAACACTAGGACTAGGACTGATTCATCAGAAGCCACTATATAAGACAGCAGAAACGTATGTGAATCGTTCCGATATCAGAACTAAACGAAGTACCAGTACCAGCGAACCATAGCAACAGAATACTGTGTGTTATAAATATAAGAGTTGTTTTCAATAAACATTTTTTTAATAAGGTTTCAAGACCATTTTCCTATGAAGTTTCGTGTTTTCATCAGAACGACTCTGGTGAGACCGGCGAGCATAGCATCGGCTGGAAAGCAAAAAGCACATTAAAGTACATAAGCCAAACTATACAAAGGAGTAGAGAGAACACCAGTTTCTCAGGAGGAAACAAAAAAGAGCATGAGAAGCGCGGAATTACGGAAATATAGGGAGTTGCCATCGCAAGAATGAAATTTGGAAGTTTAACCAAAAAGTAAAAAGAACCTTCCAGGGTAACAAGGCCCAAACCAAAGCTTGCAAAGACGATCACGTAAGCATAGTGGTAGAATCACAGTCGGTGCTGAGGATATGGAAAAAAGATTTCCGCTAATTGTAAAACAGCGATGACGAACCAAATTCCACTACCATGCACATTGCACCATTCAACCTGAGTGACACACGCCAAAAATGCTGTTCACCCAATCTCAACGATGTGAAGAAGATGCTTTATTTAACTAAAGTTCAATAAGACTACTGGAGTTGATGGTCTCTTAGACTAGCTTTTCAATGTGACTGGCGATGAATTGGTAAGGAGTATCCCCCGGCTCATCTACAAAGTAGGGTCAGAGGAAAGCATGCTCGATGTATGGAAACCCAGCATTGTTTGCTCGATCCTGAAGAAAGGTGATCCTCTGGACTGCACCAAACTACAGAGGCATCAGTCTCCTTAACATCACATTCAAGATCTTTTCTGTCGTACTTTGTAATCGCCTGAAGCCATTCTTCAACAATATGATGGGCCAGGAAAGTTCACCATCGACCAATTATTTACTTTACGGCAGATCATGGGAAAAACTCAGGAGTTTCAAATAGATACCCATCACCTTTTCATCAAGGCCGCGTATGAACACATCTTTTTGAGACGAGCTATATAGAGCAGTGTTTAGTTTCGGCATCCCTTCGAAACTCGCCCGTTTGTGCAGGATAACGATGGAGAATGCACGCTGCTCCATAAAGGTCGGCAAAGACCTCACAGAAACCTTTGATGTCAAAAAAGGCTTTAGGAAAGGTGACGAGCTGTCATGCGACTTCTCCAACATCGTTGTTGAAAGAATAGTGCACAATTCTCACGTCAACACTAGAGGCACAATCTTTCAAAAATCCTTGCAATTACTCGCTTACACTGACGACATTGACATAATCGGACAACCAAAACGTGATGTCAGTGGTGCTTTTGTAAGTATTGAGAATAAAGCCAAGAACATGGTATTAACGGTGAATGAAAGCAAAACAAAATATATGCTGTCAACAAGAAAGGACACCCAACATCAACGTGTCGGACAGAACGTCACTAAAGCTATAATTTTGAGACAGTCAGAAACTCGAGCATCTAAACTGTCCCTGTATAAGTCTCTTACCATCCCGGTCCTGATGTATGGTACAGAGACATGGACACTGTTAGCGGTGGAAGAGAAGGCCTCAGGCTGCTTTGAGTGGAAAATTCTCCGGGTGATTTTTGGTCCCGTCTGCCAAGATGGGGAATGGAGAAAAAGATACAACAACGAATAATACGAGCTGTACAGTGACACCGACCTAGCCTTAAAAGTGATAAGCCAACGAGTGAGATGGCTAAGTTACCTAGTGCGAATGGACACCAATGCTCCGGCCCGGAAAGCCTTTGAATCCAACCACTTGGGACAGCGCAGTAGAGGTTGACAGCGTAAAAGGTGGCACACGTAAGTGGAAGAGGACCTCAAACAACTTGGCATGTGAAACTGGAAACAGATAACTAGAAACCGAGCCAGCTGAAAAAAGCTTGTTGGTTGAGGCCCTGGTCCAGCCCGGACTGTAGTACCACCTTAAGTAAGTAAGTAAGGTTGACGCAAGGCACTCCTCCAGTATCATGGATGTCCGAACGTTCCAAGGAGCCAACGTTGAGTCGGACCACTACCTCGTTGTAACCACAAGGTAATGCTATATACCAAATCCGAAACAGCGAAAAACCGTGAGGAAGTTCGATGGCGGATACAGTCACAAGATATCATCAGGTCTTTTTCCGATCTGGTTTCTCGCTCACCCTTAAGTAGTCTTATCGCCATATTCAAGTATTGAGTACCAGTGAAAGAATTACCAGCAAGCCATTATGCCGTCTCTGAGTGCTGCGCCTTTGGTTGGTTGAGGCCGAGTCAGTCTAAATACGGAGAAAGTGACGA
The DNA here is from genome assembly GCA_963921185.1 of Dasysyrphus tricinctus. Taxonomy (NCBI): domain Eukaryota; kingdom Metazoa; phylum Arthropoda; class Insecta; order Diptera; family Syrphidae; genus Dasysyrphus; species Dasysyrphus tricinctus. The sequence continues at coordinate 114,742,779 of OY992530.1, forward strand.
ACCACCACCTTGTTCACTACCTATTTGTTAGTTAAGGTTAATTTCTTAAAAAAAGTGGTATGAAGTCATTATTCATTCAAAAGTAAAGAGTTATTCTGTTTATGGAGAGACGTCCCAGTTACATCTCGAATGGATCTCTTGTGTAGAAAACAAACACTATCTAATAAGTAAATAAGCGAAATACAGATACAAACTTTATAAACCCCTTTAACTTAACTAACCTTTATGAATTCCGCTTACACTATGCAAATTAAAAAACAATTTCAATATTTTGAAAATATTATTCCGCAAAACATTTTTCCATAGCCTGAAAAAATGTAAACCATTCTTAATCTAGCTCTTATAAAATACCTAAAGTAACTATTTGCATAATATCTATAGAGTTATGGCTTATGGAATATCAATCAAAAACTCTTTTATTTCCATCCATCAAAAGAAACCCCATATTTCGGTTTTATATTAAAATAATCCCCAAAAACACTATAAAAGGTGAATTCGCTTGAATCAATCATTTTTGAAACTTAATAAAAAATGTTTCTACCCATCTCCCCCTAAATTATTCATAAAAAAAATATATATCCTAAAACAACCATCTGGGAATACCTACACAAAAAAAACCCACACAAAAACACAAAGTCAAAGTCAAGAACTTTTTTTTTTTATTTTTTTGTATTTCAACAAATACACAAAACTCACTTTATTTAAACCTGAACCAATAACTTAGTCACGTAAGCGAATATTAATAAGGGCAAACCTCAAAGTAAATATTTTCCTTCTACAAATTCTTCGGACAACAAAGGAAATTTACTGACAAAAAAGTCAAACTACCATAGTATACGGCCATATCTATAGTAATTCTCGCATCCGGTTGAATCCAATTGAGTTTGGAAAACCATTTTCCGAGCTCTCACTTTGGCTATATATACACACAAACCTTACCTCTACCTATCGAATCATTGATTTTCCATATTTGACCATTCAAACGAGAGAAAATATAATCCAAAGGGGGTTGAAGAGGGGGTATTTTTGAAGTATATGTAGGGTAAGGTAGGTAATGCCATGCAAAGTCGCCTCGTTCAAGTTAACCAAACAACTTCAAAAACTAGTTTAGTTGTTAGTGTGTGTGAAGGAAATCCTTGCCAGAGGACATCCACTCCATATATAGCTTCTCTTGCAAAGACCAAGCCAATATGTGTATGATGATGATGAAGTGGCAAGTTGACGAAAACTCACAAATTTAATATCCGTTCATTGATTATTTTTTGGCTTTGGGAAAATAAAAACCTTCAAGGAATTTACCAATAAAAAGGTTTTTATTCAAGAATGAAGAGAGACTCTCTGGTGGTATACTCAGGAGAGTAAGGAAGTGCTAGGAGGTGAGAGGGGTGTTAAACATGAACGGGAAAACATTTTGTGAAATTTCATTTGAATAAAATGAATAATTGATTTTAATTTGAATTCCTGTCTTCTTTTTCTTTGGAAACCATCAAGAACGAAGAGAACACCTTCATATCTATACCTACGACTGACACCACCTCAAAGGATATTATTGTCTTATCGAAATTGGGAGTATTGTGCAAACATTAAGCTTTAATTAACTGGTATTTAGATGGCTACCCCGAATGCGATACGTGCTGCGCGTCTATATCTTTTCAGAACACACCCCTTATAGTCCAATTATCATCGAATATTACCTGAAATTTTAGAGGATAAGCTTTCAAGTATTTTTGTGCTCGTTAGTTATGTTTATCAAGACTGAATAAGAGTGGAGAAAGGACGTTTCATTATAAGGGTATTAGGAATATTAAAGAGAAGTTGTTGGCATCGAAATGCCAACTCACTTCACTAAATTGATTTTGGGATTTGGGTTAAAATTTTCGCTGATAGACGCAATAAGCTTTAACATAAATATAATGTTGAAATTTAAGGATGATTGTGATGTGTACACCAATTTCACCACGTATAACAGTTGCTGTCAGTTTGCTCTCTAAAGTACTGGAGAGTGCTAGGACCAGAGATGAGTATTTACTTCATATGTAGTAGATCTGCTTCATTAATTTATTTGTACGCACCTGCTACGTAGCAACTTATTTCTACTTCATTTAACTGATATCGTTTAACTCAAAAAATATTAACCACAATTCACAACTTTAATATTATTTGAGTATAAATTTGTGTAATTTTTTCATTAAGACGAGATTCAAGTTGAATTTGTGAAACTTACTCTTCAAAAAGCAGTAATTCTAAAACACATAACAAGTGAATGTTAAGTTTTCGTTCTGAATATTAAGTAAAATGAAAATAAATTAGTTTTTGTTCTAAAATACTTTTTTTTCATTATCTGCTACACATTTAACAAATCTACTTCGTTTTTTGAGCAAATTTGTTTCACTTTCTGGGCTCAGCATTATCATCCCTGGCTAGGACGCCACTACGGCCCAAGGCTCAATGCAAGGAAAATCCCCATGCACACCTTTCTGTTGTAAAGATTGGGTAACGCTAACGTCCAGGGGCCGTTCGGATGCCGAGATAAGCAGACGAACCAGCGTTGCTGGTCATGGCACAAACTTGTGCTTGGGATAGTTAAAAGCCCCCACAAGACGGAAGAACTGCAGGTGGTGACCAACGGCATGATAGTTTGCTGGCCTTAGATCTTGGCATCGTTTGCTATCCGTATAGGAAACCGAAACGATACCGAGACGATACCAGCTCCAAAGCATCCAAAACCGAACCGAAATATAAGTAAGGTAAGTTAAGTTTGGTGGTGGAGGATTATATTTTGAAAGGCCAACGGTAGCAGCAAGTAGTGCCTGTAACCCATATTAGACGGCTACAAAAGGTCAGTTTTTACATGGTGGAAAGATGTGGAAGGATGTATGCCAATACTTGAACTATGACAATAACTGGTAGATAATGAGTCTCCAAGAGAAAACCATTTATCGACAATCCTTCTACAGCTTCGACTACAGTAAACTGCACATCGAATTTGAGGGTGCGGAATTTATCTTGAACCAGCGTCAATCAAGATGCCATAGCAGTAGTCGGAATTATGTTGAACGAAGAAGTGAAGCGTAGTCTTATCACCTGGGCACCTATTTTTTTGGAGATAAGTGACCGAAAGGTTTCGTTCAAAAGCACGTATCATCACAATTATTCAGTACTTGCCTCCCCCCCCCCACAAATGAAGTGACATGTGAGACATATAGAACCGCGTTATACGGTCATATCTCAACTTGGCTTACAGAGGTGTTTCGAGAACCGACATAAGTAGTGTTCCAAGAGCTATAGGATCTCAATGCCCAAGACAGATCTGATAACTAGCCTAGAACACGTGATTGGAGAAATGGCTTGGGTTCACGGAATGAAGATGGCGATTTGCTGGTCGACTTTTGTAACGCTGATCGTCTTGTACTGGGTGGGACTGTGTTTAAACATAAGACTTGCAACAAACTCACCGGAGTTCATCCGGACTGCCAACCAGTAAACCAAGTTGACCATATCATGATTCATCAGCAATGGAGGTAGTCAATGCGCCATTTTCCAAGTATTGGAAATGCCAAAATGCCCTTTTGGTTCTCATGAGTTTCAAGCTACGTACCGCAGCTGTACAACAACAATCGCAGGATACAGCAAAGAGTTCAAAGTTCAATACCAATGCTTTAAATGGGCGTTAGGAAATAACGCCCAAGGAAAAAGCGCCCAAATCGATTTGGAAATAACGCCCAAAAAAAACACTGAACAAATTGTTGTTGTAATTTTTTTTCTCATTTTGGGTGATATTTCCTAATTTTGCTTTCTTTCGTAAAATGAAACAATGCCCAAATTGATAAATTAAAATAGCAAAATGGGAAATAAAGCCCAAAATAGGAAACAATGCCAAAAACAACTGCAATATAAGGAAATATCGCCCAAATGCAATCGGGGAGATTCTTTAAATGCAAAAGAAACTTTGCATACATTCAACCTCGCACCCACCCCAAATCCTATAATGAGCGCAAGCAGGGGGGTTGCATACATACCTCACTGTGGGTTCGAGGTTGGGTGTATGCAAAGTTTCTTTTGCATTTATATTCAACAATAATTGTAACTCTAGATACAAATTCACGAATAAACAGTGAGGTATGTATGGGGGGCATGCTGCCCCCCTGCAACCCCCCTGCTAGGGCTCGTTATAGGATTTGGGGTGGGTGCGAGGTTGGGTGTATGCAAAGTTTCTTTTGCATTTATATTCAACAATAATTGTAACTGTATCATTTTGAGATCTTAAACAAATTGTATTACCATCACAAAAATTTCTAAAAACTTTGCCTATTCATTGAAACAAAGATTGGAAATACCACCCAAAATTGAGGAAATATCGCCAAAATTCTACAAAAACAATTTACATGCAAAATATTTGGGCGATATTTCCATTTTATTTTTTGGGTTCAAAGTTGTTTTGGGCAATATTTCCAATTTCTTCTTTGCTTTTGGGTGATCAAAATTGTTTTGGGCGATGTTTCCAAATTGATTTGGGCACTATTTCCTTGGGCGTTATTTCCTAACGCCCTTTAAATGATCGCAACATATGTCGTAACCATGTCACCAACCCTAAAGACAGAACTTCGTTATATAATGGAATTCAACATTCAATAATTGATGAGATATGGGGTGATATAAAAAGTGTTTTTATGGAGGCTGGATCCAAAACTGTACCCTATCAGACGAGAGCTCGAAACTTATGGATACCCCAAGACACCTGGGATAAAATTGAGCTTCGCTAATTGTTGAAGATGCCATTAAATACCGAAACCGATTTTCAACGAAAGGTTGAATTGCGAAGCGAGTGTCGCCCAGCTGTACCTCGTGGCATAAAAGTTAGTATGTTGGACTGTCATACCGAAGGTCTGGGTTTGATTCCCAGCCACTGCCACCTTCAACATAAATGTTTTTCCGAGGTACTGCCTTTTGCGAGGGACTAAAAAATCCTCCAAGAGTTGAATTATCATGAATAAATGCTTCTCATCTAGCCTTTTGGATTCCTCAAAAAATTGTAGGTCCCCTCCATTCCTGCCCACAACACGCGCACAAGAATAGTTGAAAGTCACTAGTCCCTGATTCTACGTGACAGGATAGTGAAGTTAGACAGTCTCGCGGAAAATGCATAAAACGCTACAATGAGAGGAGATATGAAGGAATTGTATCAAATATCCAAAGAAGTTGTCGAAAAAAAAGCAACAACAATCATCCTGTAGTGGACACACTTTTATGGTATCAATATTGAGGTTTGGAGATCAGTTATACGGGTGGAAAGATCACTTTTGTGCCTTGCTTAGTGAGGATTCAGTTGAGCAGTGTGCTAAAGTGCCCCAGCTAAACGAGATGCGTAGATCGTATTGACATAGAAGCTTTTTCAGTAGTTAGGTTAGGTTAGGTGATGACATCAAAGCAGCTGGATTTGATGGAATACCAGCCGAATTCCTTAAGGCTGACCCCGTCACAACAGCTAGGATGCTACATCCTGTATCAGCTGTTTAGAAATATGAAATATATCCCAAGGACTGGAAGGATGGTGTGATTGTTAAGAAGAATTGCAACAATTGGTGAGGTATTACAGTTCTGTCCATTTTCCCATAACTAATAGCAACCACCATTCTCGAGCGGATAAAGGTCAGAATCGAGTCTACACTCAAGAGGCATCAAGCTAGCCATATCAACACTATGCGTATAGTTCTTGAGCATTTTGCGGAGTTTCAATCACCAATTCACCTCATGTTCGTGGATTTTGAGAAGGACTTTGACCGAGTCAACCGTGAATGTATATGGAGATCATTTCTTGGTAGCGGAACTCCCCCAAAAATTGTTGCCATTATAAGGGAGTCCAACAACAATGCATCAAGATGTTATGTTTTACGCAATGGGAAGCTATCCGACTCTTTCGTGGTGCGACAGGATGTGAGACAGGGGGATGTTCTATCACGAATTCTCTTTCTACTGGTGATAGACGATGTTTTGACAGCCAGCAGCGTTGGAACAGCCAGCGGAGAGATGGGGCATTCAATGTAGACCCTTTGAAAAGCTTAGTCATTTAGAGTATGCCGATGATATAAATGTCTCCTGGCAAAAAACAACAGCGGGCTAAACGGGATATTTCAAACACTTAAGATGAAAGGACAGACATGTGTTCTAAAAATAAATATCAAAAGGACAAAAATAATGCTCACTGGCCACTCCACACATCAGCATACTATTTTATGCGAGAGGACAGTAGGAGAAGTTGAGCAATTTAACTACCTTGGAAGTATTTTTTCAGCAAATGGTGGTACTGATCTGATGGACGTTCAAAGTAGAAAAAATAAAGCTCACGCAGCTTTCGGTACTATGTGCACAGTTTGGAAATTCAGTCAAATCTTCTAACACGATAAGTTGAGATTCTTCGAATCAAATGTAAAATCCGTGCTGTTATATGCTTGCGACACCGCGAAGTTTACGTCTGCTATTTCGAGGAAATATCAGGCTTTTGTGCATGCGTTGTCTACATCATTTATTCTAAAAATTCGCTGCCCACAAATTATAAAGAACGAAGAATTATGGTGCAGGACAAGAAAGCGTAAATGGCAATTGATTGGCCACATTGGTAAATCTTCAGGGTGCACGGTGGGTTGGAAAACCAAGAACACCTTGGAAATCAACAGTACTAACAGAAGCAGACAGAGAAAGGCTACAGTTTAAATATTTAACTGCAGATCGTGAAGGATGGAAACGATTTGTTACAGGACGTAATGATATTGATGATAAAAAAGTTCCACAAGAATCTATCAGACATCGAAACTCTAAAAATCAAAGCTCTAAACTCGCACAGTTGAATCGAGTACTGTAATTCCAGGATGGACAAAATCTTGGAAGAATCAGGAATACAGCGTCGTTTAACAACTGTTTATACTCCTTAACAAAATGAATAAAACCCCAGAAAAAGGAAAGTTTGATAACTGAACTATTATAGAAGGCATTTTGGCCTGTTATCCGGACGCTCAAAAAGGCTACAGGGTTTAAGTTCCATCTCTGAAGAAGATCCATGTTTCACGAGACGTAAAATTTATATATTATCTAAAAATTCAAGACAGTTTCCGAGATTTTTTGAGGAGGATATCGTTAATGGACTTTTAAACAAAAAAAATTAAAATAATTTGGTGGCGCGAAAGCTCGTGGAAAACCAAGGCCTAGAGACTCACAACTCTCAAAAATTCCTGTGTACGTGTTGTTGGCAGAAATGGAATTGACCTACAATTTTTCGCCGAGTCCGAACCGCTAGATGAGAAGCACTTACTCATGACATCAGAGAAGGCTTTTTCAACTCCTTGTTTTAAGGTGGTAGTGACTGGGAATCAAATCCACCCCTTTGGCATGACAGTCCAACGCACTTAGCATAGACCATCCGAAGTCTGCTACCATCATTTGGACTATTTCAAAGAATTCTGACGCTAGTGCGAATGATGAGCATTCAGAGAACAAACATCAACACAACCCCAGTAGATAACAATGAACCAGTCAAATTTATCCAAGAAAATGTACTCCAGACGACACCTAAGCATGCACCAGGAAGATCAGCGAAAATAAAAACATGAAAACCAGGACATCTTAAAAAAATGTCCAAAAGAAATTCAAACCATCCAGACGAACAACATCGATGACAAACTGCAGAGTAACCAAGAGCGACAGAGACCAAGATAAAAGATTTACCATGAATGCTATGAAAAATCAGATTGGGAAGACACTTTTTTCATGGAAGTTGGAAACCTGATTACAAATGACACCTGAACGATCGTAGATAAGCTTAAGGAGTCAAGAACAGTTGAATGGTCTTACGCACAAAATGGACACCTCTGACGGATGGCTTGAGAGGCGTAAGGCAAGACTTGTGGTTAAAAGCTTCACACAAAATCCTGGAGTAGATTTTCATGAAACGTTTGCTCCTATTGCCAGATTAAGCTCGTTAATGCTAATAAATACTCTAGCCACAATGCGCCAAATGAAGATCTACCATAGATGGACATTACATCGGCATACCTAAACGGGACAATAAACGAGGATAAATTTACATACACAAACCTGTTTTGTTGGAAGAAACGTTTAGTAAGATGTCAGCGAAAGCAATACAAATTTTAGATAATGATTGGGGAAATTGTACAATATATGGGCGGTCATATACAGGAACAACTTTCATCATCAGTGCAGCTATCGTCTCCTGGGAATATCGAAAGCAGAGAACAGATGCATTGTCTTCCACGGAGCCAAATACCTATATGGCAGTCAGCGATGAGAGCAGAGAAGCAGTCTTTCTACTGAAGTTCTTTAAAGGTGTTGAAAACCTTTGGGAAGTAAAGATGTTCAGCAACAATCAAGGTGTAGGAAAGCTGGCAGAGAAACCAGCTTTAGACGCTTAACTTCCAAGTGTTCAATAAGATTGTGCTGGGTAAAAAAGTTTTCACCACGTATACAGTTTGCCAAGGGCTGTAACTTCAAGATTGCTTTTACCTTTTTAATAAAAATGTCCTTGAATTAGAATAAAAGCATTATTTCCTACCACTCGGACTTGCTGCTATTAAGCTTCACTAAATTACATGTGTGTATAGGCATAACATTACGACCACCAGCCCCGGATCTATGGGGGGGCAAACCGGGGCCTGTGCCCCGGGCGGCAGCTTCCAGGGGCGCCAAATCCATGTGCCTTAAAAACAATAGGTATAAAGAATTGCTGACACTTCATGTCATTACATGCGGAAATGGAATTTCAAATTGTATTTCTCCGTCAGCCTTAAGCTGTTTCTCTCTACAATTTCACCATTTAAACTAAAAACTATTTCAAATTTCCTGCACTCAGAATAATAGGCGTTTTCCTTTGGAGGTGGCGAAGTACTTGCAAGTTCTTTGCCAGCTTTTTTCAATGGAACACATCAAACTGCTTTCACATGTAAAATGTATCTACTCGCGCATGAGACCATGTGCAGTTGGTAGTACTAGATTAGGGTTTTCATCTACTCGTAAGTACTTCGCCACCTCCAAAGGAAAACGGCTAATATCTGTTTGCTCATTTTTGTGCAACATCTTTAATTTGGGTCTATTTTCGGCGGCAGGATTTTTCTAATTGGGGTTTCCTTTCTATTAAAAATCTGGGAAAATTGACGAAACTAGTAGGCGTAGGAAGGGGGGCAATACCCATCTTAGAAAATGAATTACCTACCGTATAGAAAAATCGACAGTAAGACTTTTCTGGTTCCACCGAAGAAGCAAGATTGAACAACTTTAGAAGATTCAGACACTAAAACTTATATTTTTTCAATAGTTACAAGTGGTCGTTACATTGAAACAATTTTCATAACTCACCAAACTTAAAATATAAATTACCAAAAAATCGTAAAATTTTAAAAAATTCCACTCCATTAATAACCGAATTCAAAAATCATAGAAATCTTAGGTAAAGGATGGGAAAGAAATCTATTTTCAGATTTTGGTTGAGTTTAGATTCAGTATTTCGATAGGGTATTCAGCAAAAATCAATTAAGAAAATGTAAAATTTCAGTGAAAGCTAGAAAATAGTAGGATTTATAAATGAATTAAATCGCCAACAGCTAAAATACTCGCCTCTTTTGGGGAACGGATTTTCGTGTCGCCAAATGAAATTTTAAACCGTCTGTTTAGCGATAAGTCACCACATATGAAAAGCCTGGAACATGGACCGGAAGGTAATTCAGTTTGGTTTGTTTAAAATAAATGCTTGTTGTTCTGTTTATGTATGTATCAACTCGATTTGGCATCGGCTCGGGCTTAAAGAACCTATTGTTTGTTCTCTTACAAACCGAATAATTGGAAGCAAATAAAAATCTTAAACGAATTGTCTTCACCTAACGCCTGCGTTTGATGGGGTTTAATATAATGCGGATGGATTAAAAAACTTCAAAAAATCTGAAATTTATCTGCTTCGGAAAAAGGTGATTTTAGGTAAACTTTCTGATGGAAATACCTACACTTTCAACGTCAAAATATAGTTCGTCCCCATTTGCCGAGCCATCAAACAGTCAAACTCTATTGAAGGGTGACTCCGATGCCGACAAATTAAAAAACCTTTAAAAGATCAAACATTTTTGATGTTTTCTTGCTGCTCTGGAAAAAAGTGACTGTAGGGCAATTGAGTGACATTTGGATCGAATTATACCTATGTTGTTTTTCCGTCAAAGTTTATAATAAATAAGATAAATCGTAAGTACAAACTAATGTTATATAAGCAAGTATTGTAACCCGTTTGGGCATATGGCATCCAACTATGGACTTGTGCATAGAAAACAAATGTGAACCCATCTAATAATTAATGCCCCTTGGTATATGAGAACCAAATCCGAAATGGAGACCATCCTAAATGTACGAAACAATGTTCGGAGATTAAGAAGAACCAAGCCTCATGATCTGATGGTCTAATAGCTATGGGAAAGTGTTTAACTTTAAACTTCCCCCAATTCGAATTAAAAATTAAGAAATAAAAATCATTTGTCGATCTTTCATATATTGGGCCTGATTCACCAGTGGTTTTAGTGCGGTCCCAAGTAACATCGTTGGAGCTAATAGAAGCAAAACTGTTCTTTAGCAGCTTGTAAGCAGTGAAATCCAAAGCTTAAGCTCTTAAATAGATTATTGCACAGCTCCCTACATTTCATATAAAAATGATGTTCTATAATCGAAGTTTCAGAACACTTTTAGCTCTATTGATTTTATAACGACTCACGATTTAAAAATAGCTCTTTAATAACGTTCAACGTTTTTTAAACGAGCTAACTATTGATATCAGCACATAAAGAAGCATTGTAGAGCTGCTTAATTTCATGTTCAAAATACTAACGCATGACTTTATAGAAATGTCAAAAAATAGCACTTCAAAAGCTACACAAAAAACGGCTGTAGAGTTTAATTACTAATACTTTCACACAAACTCTTGTGAAGTTAACACTAGCGCATGCGCTTGAAATCACTCTGAGCATTATAAAATCTATCTCTGAGCATTGGGAAATGTGAAGACTCGATAGAGCTACAGCAAATCGACTATAGAGCTCAATACTAAACCTCTCTCAAATAAAATACTACTACTCAATATTAGGGTGTTCCACAATAAAATATATTAGCCATGACTTCAACGGGAAAAATTAAACCAAAACTAGAAAATAAATGTATTCCTTTCACTTTCTGGTGAATACCGAGTATGCACCACAAATATCAAATTAGATGCTAAATTCACATTTTTTTTTATTAAAATCAATTAAACAGTTTACTAAAAATTTTTTTTTAAAAAATATTAAATTTATGGCTGAGTCGCAAAAGTACTTGCTTACGTGCTAAGAAATCATAATGCACTTCAATGTTGAATAGAATTTAAATAAACAAGAATTTTTTTTCCAGAAATTAGAATTAGCCAATGACTTTCAATTTCCGAACACCCTACTTTTTAAGTACTGAACGCAAAACTCTCATTTTGTGGAAACTAGCTCTAGAAGAGCTCGGTTGAAGACAAACTATGTTCATAATAAAAACTATGGCGACGGCAAAAAAAATCATTGAATAATTTTTCTTTATTTATTTAAACGAATGCAAAATCTTTCCTTTCAACAAAAACACAATCAAATATTGCAATGAAAACAAAAATATTTAATTTCATGATTTATTTTATTTATTTATCAATTTTTTACATTGTTTAGGTAAACTTTTTTAAATATTTCACAGCGTAAAATAAATAATTTCGAAGGCGCGTTGTTATTTTTCGAGGTACCTTCAGTACAATTGTGATAAAACTAAACGCGCACTATAAAATCACTTACATGGCACTCACAAATATTAATTTTATTTCTTACTACGACATTTTCTCTGCGAATATTTAATTAATTTCCACGACATCACATGACCTTTTCGATTGCTACTATCACACACATGAAATACATCTCCCTAATATTATTTTAATTTATCATTTGTATTATCTAAACTAATACAAACAAAGTGCTGTCAAAAATGCTGCTTTAAAGGTATCTGAATCATGAACCAAAGAGCTTCAAAGCCATACTAGCCACTGACAAAGAGCTGGCTTCGAGCAAAAATTAGCTCTCAAACTCAATGAATTCGCTGTAAGCATGCTTTACACTTGCTTTAGAAGCGCATCTGGAGCTTCTTTTGAAATCAAAGAGCTTTAAGATTTGCTCTAAAAACGCTGTTAAAGCATTTGAAGAGCTAAAATTGTTACTTGGGGTAAGTGTCCTACACTACTTGGTACCGATTCCTACCGAGTGTCTTTTGAAAATTTCCATCGGGTGATAAAAAAAAAATGTTTAAACAAAGTTGGGAATTAAATATATGCTCAAGCTCAAATATAAAGTTATTAAAGAAGAAGAGAACGCGATTTTTATTTAATGAAAATTGTTTGATGGTTTCAAAACACATTAGAAAAAATTCCTTCCTACGCCAATGACGAAACATAATGATTGAAAGTGTGGGTAAAATATAGTCTTTTTCAAAAGTGGCAAGCATTGTCTATAGAATAATCTAACATAAATAAAGTTAGAAAGTTGCTGAGTAGTTAATATCGAGTACATAATTAATTAAAAAGTCTTATTCTCCCGGTTACAAAAATATCAACTAAGTTTGCCATTTTTTTTTTTCATTTAACTCAATAACTGGAGGGGCGCCAAAATGAAGTTTTTGCCCCGGTTAGGAAAAACTGAAAATCCGGGGCTGACGACCACAATAAAACTCAATCTGGGGTAAAATAAAATATTCTATAAAAATAATTCCGTGTAGGTAGTTTGAAATCAAACTACACATTCATCAAGTTACATAAAATATAAAAAAAGACCTTTATCGTATTATCCAAAGGTTTCACTCACATATACCATCAGCAAAAAAAGGTAACTCTCTGTTTTAGTTTATTAGCTATCAGAATAAAACACTTCCTGAATAAAATATGACAAGATATAAAATAAAGCCAAAAGAACAATATTCTTTCTTATGTGTCTTGATCTACCTTTTGTTTTTCGTCCTAATAACCTCATAAATAAAAGATGACGAACAATAACAAAAAAAAAAACTATAAAAACCAACCAAACCTTTCTTTTATCAACAACAACAACAACAAGAAGGTGGTAGGTATGTACATAAAATTTATGTGACAACATTACAATACTTTTCATATAGAAAAACAAAATATCCCCATTATCTTACAGCTGGGTCTAACTTAATAATAATTGTTATTTTATTACATTTTGTGTCCTTTTGGCATTAATGTCCTTTTACATAAAGCACTCACTATATAATATCTTCGCACTGTGGCTGTGATGTGTCTTTCTATACAATAATTCAGTGAAGTAGCTGAAATGTCCTCGCACTATTTGGAAGATTATTTATGATATTAAGTCATTAGAGCAACCATTAGCCTCTTATATTATATTAATGTATTTAGCCAGCTTTTTGTTTGAAGCATAAAGTAGAGAAAGGTATTATAACATTATAAGCAGAAAGTTTATTAAAAGCTGTTTTATTTTATAGCCCTTGAGGATAACTTCTGTGTTTTTGTTTATAGTTTAAATTAAATTTAAGTTTACATGGGAGAGAATTAAAATAAATAACTCCTACTTTGAAACTTCTGTGCTATTAAATGAAGCTTAGGTTAAGGTCACACAAATCTGTAACAGTCTGGATTTAAGATTTTATTGTTCTTTAATGTCTGAAGCACGATTTAATTGCGTTAACCAGCTTCTGCAGTTCAAGACAAAAAACAGCGAAAGGATAATGAAAGATTTAATAGGCTTATGCAAGAGGTTTTATATGAATTTTACGCTATTTGTTTAATTGTCAACTGTCATTGTGATCAATTTCGATTAATAAAAATTAAGCGGTTATTTATTACGGATCGACACACACTAGAAAAACGTTTTTATGTATACAAACTTTACTATAAAAATGGTGAAAACCTCAAGGAAACATTTCTAAAAGTTCATCATGCCCCTGGACTCAGAGGGCCAAGCATGTGATTTATGGAGAAACAAAAACTCTTACAGCCCTATTATTGACACGATTCAAAACTAGTTTTAATGTAAAACTAGTTCTATAGAAGTTTTGAGTTTCAGGTTTTGAACATATTGGTATTATTCAAACAAAAATTGACATCTAAAACTCGAAATCAGAGTTTTAGATGTCAATTTTTGTTTGAATAATACCAATATGCTCAAAACCTACCACTCGAAACCCCTTTAGAACTAGTTTTACATTAAAACTAGTTTTAAATCCTGTCAATAATAGGGCTGTTAGAGGTTTCATCATGTATGTATGGAATTTACCCGTTCAGTCTATTGGTGTAAGGTAAGGGATTGTAAAAATCCGCTTATCGAGGTCCCAGCACTGAATAAATATTACTTATTTGGACCCATTTCTGTTACCCGCTGAGAATTTTTAGCATGGCTCCTACATAATATTGAAAAGCATAAGAATCACTGAAAAAATCGTGGCATTTTTGTCGACTTTTCTGTTACTTACTGATGTTTTTCTATATACCTATAATATAAGGATTGTGTTAAGAACCATAAACGAGTTACAGAATATATTTGTGACGTGTGAAAGGATTTTCCGGTGGATATTATTGCGCTTTGTTAACATTTCAAAATTTGTGCTAAACGCAGTTTGAAAAGCGCTATGGATCACTGAAGGACAAAAAAATCCAAATGATGTTGTACAAGAGGGATTGTACTATATGTACAATCCAATTTGGGGTGTTAGGCATTTCATTTAAGAAAACAAACTTTAAATAAAAAAGCAATTTGGATAATTTTTTTGTTTTTGAAAAAAAAAGAGAAGTTGGGGCTCATTTCATTTATTTTTGAGGCTTTTATTTTTCATTTCGGTGGAGCCTTATTGCTTTGGGGCATAGTTTCATTATAAAAAAAAAAATAACCGTAATTTGATGTCTTTATTTCATTTTTTGTTTTGGGGCTTTAATTTATTGAGGCTTAATTTCGCCTCAAGAAATATTTCATTTCCATCAGAAATATTTTTTTATTTCTTGAATTTAATAGAAATAGAGATGAAATTTCAACAAGTTTTATATAAATGCCAAGACTACAAAAAAAGTAAAGAGATAGACTCTATGAAGGATTAGGTTTTTTTGTAAGGCACCTGAAGTCCAATTTTTGCCAAGATTTTTTGGTTTAACATGAAAAATGGTACATATACCTAGATAATTTTCTAATTGAATATTTTAAGGAGTATTAAGGGAAACATTTTTTAATAATAATTCATCAGATGGAAGCATCATCCAAAACATCAGTCTTAGGGCTCAAAATTTCAAAGGTCTGGGTTAAACACTTACATTCGGCTAAAAGCAAATTTTCACTTCATAACTACAGCTGGTTTCTCCATAAAAAAGAAAAGAATGTGCACGTTCAAATGGTAGGCACTGACTTCAAGAGGACACAAGCCACAAGCTTTTTTTAAAAAGCGAACCTCTGTCTATTAAATCCTATACTCTCACCTCCCCGTGGTGAACGTCGGGTAACTAGTTCCTTTAAATGTAGATGAGGTTCCATTCCCTGTGGACGGTTTGAGGAGGCAGCAAACGAGAGAGGAGGGGAGGAGTGTTCCCACTAAGGCACTTCTCTTTTATCCAGGAGGTAGCGGAAGAATTCTCCAGATGGAATCAACGGTGGCGTCTACAGTTCCAGTTAGGCTGAAGTACTTAGTGAACACCTTATACGGGCTACTACGACATACTCGGAGCTAAGGTCTATAAGGAGCTCCCTCTGATTGACTTCCCGGCCACGTAAAGCTATTTAGTTGCAAAGCAACAACAAGCCTCTAATACGGACGGATTTACTGTTGACGAACCTAGAAAACGGAATAAGGACAACGAACTACGATCTGCACGTGGAATGTTCTGTCTCTCTATAGACCACGTCACGTGCAGCCGAACATTTATCGGAAGCCCTAGACTGCTACAAAGCAGACATCATCGCCATCCAAGAAGTGCGATAGGATGGGCCGGGCAAAAGAAAACAGAAAGACTGCGACACTTAATAGGATGACTGTAACCGACCACAAGGGCAGCGTTTCTTTAGATTAGTCGTTAGAGAAGAAGAAGTCTTGAGTTTCAACTGTGTAGACGGACGATTCATGGCAATTCGCATCAAGGCTTAATTTGCCAACATTATAGCCTCATATGCAAGCATGCCCCCACAGACGAGAAGGATGACGACACCATGGCCGGGTTCTACGAGGTCCTGGACAAGACATATGAGCAATGCCCTAGCTATGACATTAAAATTGTCTTGGGTGATTTTAATGACAAGCTATAGAGAAAGAAGACGTCTTTTGTGGCACAATCAGAAGATATATCTGGCACGACACCACCTCCGATAATGGACTCCAGCTAATCAACTTTGCTGCGAGAATTTCTGGTCAATCAGCTGCCAACCAGATTGACCACATTGCAATACGCAAGGCACTCCCCCAGTATCAAGGATGTCCGAACGTTCCGAGGAGCCAACGTTGACTTGGACCACCACCTCGTTGTAGCCAAATTAATGCTAAGGATATGCAGACCAAAGCCGAAACAGGGAAATACTGTGAGAAAGTTCGACGTTGGGCGACTACAGTCGCAAGAAATTCCGAGATACTTTTCCGATCGAGTCTCTCACGCCCTCTTAAATAGTCCTTTGCCACCTACTGCAAGTATCGATAACCAGTGGAATAATTGCCAGAAAGCCATCCGAGATGCCGCTTCTGATGTTCTAGGTCTCCGCGACCACCACAGCGAAACGCCTGGTCAGGAACAGTCATACAAAGTGGAGCTGCATAGATGGACCAGAGCTCCTCGCGAGCTCTACGAGCAGAAGAGTAGATATGAACATGAGCATCTCAGAAATAAAAAGGAAGAGCTTTGGAAGCGCGCGATCGAGGAAATAGAGGGATGCCGTTGCAGGAATGAAGTTCGGAAAATTTACCAAAAAAGTAAAAAGAATCTCCCAGGGTTACAAGGCCCGAACCGAAGCCTGCAAGGATAATCAGGGGAACATTATAGTAGAATCGCAGTTGGTACTTAGGATTAGGATATGGAAAAATAATTTCTGCAAATTATATAACGGCAATGATGAACCGAATTTCGCTACCATGCAGATTGCCCTATTCAACCTGGACGAACGTGACGTAGGCCAAAAATTCCGTCCAACCGATCTCGACGAAATAAACATAGCTATATCTAAACTTAAGTTGGAAGAAAGCATGTCCGATGAATGGAACCTCAGCATTGTTTGCCCGATCCTCAATAAAGGTAATCCTCTGGACTGCACCAACTACAGAGGCAGCAGTCTTCTAAATACAACAACCTGGATGGTTCCATATCAGTGTGGCTCTAGGCTAGGGAAGTCCACCATCGACCAAATATTCACACTACGGCAGATCTTGGAAAAAACCCAGGAGTTTTAAACCGATACCCACCTCCTTTTCATCAATTTTTAGGCCGCAATATGACAGCGTCCATTGAGACGAGCTATATAGAGCAATGTCTAGTTTTGGCAGCCTGCCCAAACTCATCCGTTTGTGCAGGATGACGATGGAGAATGCACGCTGCTTCATCAATGTTGGCAAAGACCTCACCGACACTTTTGATGAAGGCCTTTAGGCAAGGGGACGCATGCGCTGTCATGCGACTTCTTCAACATCGTTCTTGCAATAGTGCAAAACTCTCAGGTCAACACTAGAGGCACAATCTTTCAAAAGTCCATCGAATTACTCACTTACGCTGACGACATTGCCGTTATCGGACGAACAAAACGAGATGTTAGTGGTGCTTTTATGAGTATTGAAAAGGAAGCCAAGAATATGGGGTTAACGGTAAATGAAAGCAAAACGAAATATATGAGACAACAAGAAATGACACCCAAGATCGACCGACGTCTCGGACAGAATATGACTAAAGGCAGAAACTTTGTCTACCTAGGATCCACTATAAACTCAGCAAATGATACCAGTACTGAGATCAAATGAAGGATTACTCTTGCCAATCGCTGTTTCTTTGGGCTAAGAAGGCAATTGAGAAGCAAAGCCCTCTCTTGAGCAAATAAACTGTACCTGTATAAGACGCTTATCATTCCGGTCCTGATGTATGGTGCAGAGGCATGGACACTGCTAACGGTGGATGAGAACGCGTTCGGCTGATTTGAGAGGAAAATTCTCCGGGTGATTTTTGGTCCCGTCTGCATAGATGGGGAGTGGAGAAGAAGATACATCAACGAACTGTATGGGCTGTACAGCGACACCGACCTAGCCACAAAAGTGAAAAGCCAACGACTGAGATGGCTGGGTCACCTAGAGCGAATGGACACTCATGCTCCGGCCCAGAAAATCTTTGAATCCAACCCCGTGGGACAGCGCAGTAGAGGTGGACAGCGTAAAAGGTGGTGCACGCAAGTGGAAGACCTCAACCAACTTGGCGAGCGAAACTGGAGACAGCTACCTAGAAACCAAGCCAGCTGGAAAAAGCTTACTGGTTGAGGCCTTGGTCCACCCCGGGCTGTAGTGCCACCTTGAGGAAGTAAGTATGTAATATGTACAAAAGCCTTTTAAATTAAATATTCCTGTTTTTGATTCAATTTCGAATAATGTACACTGTTTTTTTGCACGTTGTTCTGTTAAAAGCCCACCAATTGCCACACATCCCCTTTTCCAAAACTTGATTTTTTTTGTTACCAGAAAGTAAAGGTTTGTGTCTAGGCTTTGAAGAAAATACATAATATGTGCGGTTTGGAAAATCCGCCAATTGTAACACAAACTTTCTATTTAAAATACTTTCAAAAAACAATATGCCAAGTAATTCACTGTCCTACCTCCTACGATACGAGTTAGTTACAAAAATGGGTGGAAGAGTAAAAAGAAAATTAAGTATTTATTTTTTAGAAGTTCATTAAATAAATAATTCAATAGAAAACAGAAAAAAGGCACAAAAAAGTAACTAACATCATGTCTAGTAAAATTGGCGCCCAACATTTTGGTGTTTCAAAGTTTGAAATTTTATTAAAAGGCAATATCCCTTCCCAAAAGGAAGTATGTATGTAGTTCTAGGAATTTCAGCTTCATACAAATTTTGGAATTTAATATTAAATACCATAATACAGATATTCATGTACACTCGTAAATAAATACATAGGTATGTAGGTATTCCTCGTTCTGAATCTTCAATTTTATGTTTTGAGGTACCTACACATTTCTATCTCAGGTGGTACCAAAGCAATGGATTTAGAACTTATGTAATAAAAAGTTTTGAATCCTTTGCTGAGTTTCTTTAACTACACACATACATGTAGAATTTTTGTATTTCTCTTTTATATTTGTAGTTCTCCTTTATCTTTATCCAAAACATCTCTCTTTAAAATCCCCGTCCCCAGAAAAAAAACAAGGATTTAATAAAAAAAAAAAAATGAAATTGAAATAGCATCAATGACGGTAAACATACAAAATGGCTTCATCTGTGCCTCATACCCATGCAAGTGTAGAAGGTATATGCGAGTATGAGTAAAGCCTTTATATTAGCGATTCAATGAAAAGGCGCCATTTCTGAAATTTTACGATAGTGGATGCCAAAAACTAACCTAAAACTATACACATTCTGCATGGGTTACATAATACCACCACCGGAGCCATCATCAATGCTGGATGCTGTGGAGCCAGCAAGGGTGGCAACGGCTGAAACCTCATACAGCAAATGAGAATATTCTTCCTCTTCGAATCGGTTGTTTTCATTGTCCCTCAACTTCACCCGCCACCCATCAGCATTTTCCAACCCACTAACGTCCCGATTTTTGTTTGTGTCCTTATGGGTGTGCTCTGATAAGTTTTCTTTTTGAATTTGGCACGGTGCCAACTAGTCCCGAAAAACTACACAATGGAAATAAAAAAAGAGAAATATTACAGAAAGAAAGGAAAAAAAAATAGAACAGAGCGGAAAGAATACAAATAAAAAAAATAAAAGAACTAGGACTCGGAACTGGTGCCAAGGGGACTCTGAACGGTACTCAAGCAATGAAGGATGTTCACCCAAAAGAAAAACTATCAGGATATCGATCGTCTTCGTTGCTTGGCACCGAGTATTATCTCCACTTGAGAATGAGAAAAAAAATTGTAAGGAAGAAAAACGAAGCCAACGTGACGCCAAAATTTACATTATCCTGTGAAACCCACGACGGTATAATAGAAATCCGCTATTCTATACTCATCTGAGGGTCTGGCTCCACCAGAACTGGGTTCAAGTGCGATGAGGAGACTCTTGTTTTTTTTTCCTGTTTGATTTCCAGAATGGCCTAGTTAAACTCCATTTTGTTGGCCATATACTCGTAACGAAAACCAAAATAGAAAAAAAACTGAAACTATCTATCTAAAGGGGATTATTTCCGGTCTCAGTTGTGTGTTCCTCAATTTTATGCTTGTATACTGTACGCGAAAGGTTGCCCAATTTGAAGAGGAATGGGAGTGAAGGGGATGTGCTTGAATTTGAATATCCTTCGTTACTGAACTAGAACTTTGACTCTTTTGCTTGCGCTTGGTGTACATAGAGTACATCCACTATACCTATACAAAAGTAATGACTTGAATTTTATACACCAGGACTTCCTCAAATCGATTTTGCCACATTTCGAAGAGCAGCGATGCATATAGGGATGGGGAAATTTTTGTTGGCTTCGTGTCAACTAGCAAAGAGGTTATTGACACTGACTGGTAACAGAATGGTGATGAAAAAATAAAATTTACTATTAAAAATGTGTTAATAGCATTGAAAGAGACTTAAGTGCAAACTAAAAAAAACTCATTGAGGATACAGTTAGAAGAACTTGAGCACTCTAAAATAGAATTTGACACATTGTTGTAACTATACAACTTATAAAAGTGGAATAAAATTACCACAGTTAGTTAATATTAATTTGTTGGCACTGGAATAAGATAGAAGAGGATTTTCACAAGTGCTATGATATTGTTTGGCAGATCAAAAAGAAACATGAAGCTTAAAACATATTTTGAGCCGATGCCAATAGTACCGATGAAGTTGAGAACTCTATTAAAAAGGATTTAAGAACTCATAAGAGGACCCAACAGAGTGTGTCTCGACGCTGGTTGTCAAACTTGTGATTTGGAAATTTAATGCTTTAGTCTGAAATAAAAACAAGAACTTTTCCTGTACTTTCAAGTACTTTCTAGGTTATTGACGAATGTTATCTTCAAATTTTGTAGTACTTCATGGCATAATGGTTAATGCGTTGTGATGCCAAAGGTTTGGAATCGATTCCCATCCACTACCACCTAAAAACAGAAATATATTTTTTTCTGTACCGCCCCTTGCAAGGAGCTGAAAAATTCTCCAAGAGTATTTGTTGTCATGAAAAGTACTTCTCATCTAGCCGTTCGGACATGGCAAAAAATGTTTGGTCTCCTCCATTGCTCCATTCCTGCTTTTGAGCAGAAGACCAGATCCAATTGTTTTTACAGAAATAAAATCTATTCAAAATTTTGGAACCGAAAAAAAAGCCTACACATTTCATGATCCAATTCAGTATTGTTTGTGTTTGATCAAAGAAGTGTAGTAAGGAGTTGAAAAACAGGTCAAGTACTAGTCAAGTTCTGTTCAAGTACTTGGAAATAGTTGAATGCACATGTAAGTACTTGTAGGTACTTGAAAGTGCTGGTCACGTACTTGAAAGTACTGGTCAGGTACTTGGAAGGATTTCTCAAGTACTTTAGAACGCAATACTTGGTTCTTACGACGAAGTTGTTGAGAAATACTTTAACTTGGGTTTTTTCACGTACCAGTACCGAGCAATGAAATACAGGTGTAAGTCCCGGTATTTTTGCTTTACTGGTACTTGCTCTTGAAATTTTACAGCTACCCTGGTAAGCTCAGTTTCTCCGTAAAGATAATAGTCATAGAGCTACCAGCCACTTTGGCTAACCAACTAGATACAGGGTGTCCGCCGGAAAGGTATACTACTTTGTTTTGCCGCCATTTTGGTAAACATTAGTCTTGACAGTTCATATTTAGCAGTCGTGAAGTAGACACGTGGCAAATATTTATTATGGAAAAATATTCGATAAACCAACGTGTTTTAATCGTTAAAACATTTTATCAAAATCATTATCGATTACTGTGACGATGAGAAAGTTACGTAAAGAAACAACAAAACGCATTATTTATCGTGTAGTGGTTACAACTTTGCATATGCGTAGTTTGGGACTAGTTAAGTACAAAAACGATGGTATGGCAGGGTTGCCGCAGTTGAAAGGTTACCGCATCTGATTTTTGTTTTTCAAAATAAAAAATATGATAAAAAAACTCAGTTTTACAAAGCTAAAATGTATTTATAATTCAGTTTATACATTCCAGTGCATGCAAAATAAAATGCACGACTGGGTCACACGTACGTGCTCTTATGTTCTAGACACTTCGGATTTAGGAAAATTGTATATAAAAACATGGAAATTATGAGAGAAAAATGTAGACAAGCATGAAATACGACATTTAAATTGGCTAAAACAACTCTTTTGACAGTTTGAGGTAAAAAAAAATAGTGCCATCTTAATTCTTGATTCAATATGATTGTATGGAAAAAAAAAATTAAATAGTTGGAGCGTTTTTTTAAAAAAATAATTTTTTATATGTAAAATTCTTAAAACATTTTTAAGGACAAATTTTGGTATGCAAATCTTAAGTATATATTTATGTGTATATTAAAACAAAATTTGAAAAAAAAATTGTCAACCCGTTTTTGAGATGTCGAATTTTCAAAAAAAAAAATTTTAACTTTTTTTAAAAATCCAAAAACTTTTTTTTGAAAATTTTGATATGCAATATTATTTAATCTTATCTGAAATTTGTATATAAAAAATTCATCTAAATCCGTTGAGCTGATAACGAGAAAAATTAAATAAAAATAAAAAAAATACGTTCTATGACAGGCACTATTAATAGTTGCTAAGTGTAAAATTTTAAAATTTTTGATGGTAGATCGTACTCATTTTAGTATATAAAAAAGTTTAATCAAAATCGTAGGAGTCATTTTTAAGCAAAAAAATATTTTCCCTTGCGGTTTTTTTAATTTTTGTGGTGAAGGTACCGTTATTTTTTCATAAATGTAAAATTTTTTCTAAAAATATTTTAGAGAATACTTAAAAACTCTTAAACATCGAGTTTAAAAAAAATCGATCATGCCGTTTTCGAAATATTTGATTTTCCAAAAAAATTTTGAAACATTTTTTAAAAATCCAAAAAATATTTTTTCAAAAATGTGGGTACACAAAACTATTTATAACTTTTGGAAACTTCTGTATAACAAAAATAATTGAAATCGGTCGTATCGTTTTGAAGAAAATCTTAAATTAAAAAAGTGGTTCCTTAGGAGGTACTTTTAATAACCATTTTTGGAAAATGGTTTTCCACCCAAAGAAAGATTTCACTAAAATAAATTTATTCAATTTCTTTTAAGAAAAGTTTTCGAGCCGTTTTTGAGAAAAATACAATTATGTAAAATTGCTAAGAAAAATTGTATGGCAGGTACCGTTACTTTTGGTTTAAAAAAAAATGAAAAAAACGTGTGGGCATAATCACCAAAAATCACTATGTTTCAAGTTTGAAGAAAATCGATTGAGCCGCTTAGGCTGTAGGCGAACAGACAGACGGACAGACAGACAGACAGACAGACAAACAAACAGACAGAATTGTGCCACCCACTTTTTTGGTGTTCTCTATCATCGTAATGTCATGTTTGATTGTTATCTCAAAATTTTTTATTTGCACGAATCCAAAACTTGCCTTATAGTTCCTATATGGCAATTAAAAAAGCCAACAAACTAAAATTTAGTTTTAAGATCAAGACGTAAGCTTTCCAAAGCATGGAAGATAACATGATGCTGATTTAAGCAGCATCTTCTTCAGCAACTTCTTAATGAGCGTCATTTATTAAGTGACAGGGTGAAAAAAAACTCACAATGTCAGAACGAACGAAAAAACGAGGATAGGGACAGCCACTTTGACTCATTCACCAATCCTGACCAAACGAACGAACACATATTCCAACCACTGACCTATCATAGGCATCTACCAGACGTTGCAGGCAGCCACTGCGCCTACAGGCCTGATGGAGGGATGATCTTTAAAGTGGGGGCAAAGGAAGGACAACGCCTTTGAAAGGCATTTTCCGCTCCTCAGCCAGCTGATTATGTGAAGACGGACATTCCTCCAACGAGTAAGAAATACCCACCGACTTTTCAGGCTATAGCCTGCTGAAACCCATTAATACCTTTAATGGACTTGAATTGACTTGGGATTTATCATAGATTTCATTGCATGGGGTCCATAATCTCAAAGGTACCACAATGGATCTACATTGATCTAAGTGTGATGGTAACAAGGCCAACTGTCAGCCCATTAACCTTACCTAACCTAATGTCGAAACAATAACTGATCTCGCAATCTAAGCCGGTAAAAGAAACATCATGCTTATAGAGAGTTCCTTCTTCACCTTATTCCGATTTTCCACCTTGCTATGTCCAAGTGATGATGGAAAATTGGTAATATTATGTCATTAACGTGATCTGGTTCATTATTTAAATGAAAGTAAAAAAATATATTGTTTACTTAATAGGTACTTTTTTAGCAAAACATGAGTTAGCATTTTTTTAATAAATATGTAGGTACGTACTCATTAAACTTAACCACCTTCTTTATTAAAGAACAAAAATCAAACATTAAAACAACACCAATATCAGTTAATTCATACCTTAAAACATAACCCATTACTCACTCTAATGAGCTTATAACAACATCCTAACGAAATATAAGAACTTTTATTACGCCTAAAAATAAACACCTCCTTCTAATACAAAAGTAAACAATATTGCTTCCTATAAGAAAACTCAATTGCTCTCAGTAAACCAAAGCATCGTAAAACCTTTGAATAAATAAATATATGACGTCTTGTTAAATTTTGTCAAAATCATCAGTCATCATTTTTTTTTCATAAAAATTATTTCGTAATTTTTAATCCTGTTTCAAGAAGATAAGGCTTGCATAAAAATTGTCCTCCATAAGAAAACATTTGCCAAATCTTAATGATCAATTTGCCTGACAGCAAAAACTTCTTGCTGATGGCAACAACAAAATGAACCATCTTAAAGGAATTTTAAATAAAAATAAATAAATTGGGTGGCGCAACAGCTCGTGGAGAACCAGGGCCTAGTGACTTACAACTCACAACCATTCCTGTGTGCGTGTTTGTTGGCAGGAATGGAGGGGACCTACAGTTTTTTGCCGAGTCCGAACGGCTAAATGAGAAGCACTTTTTCATGACAAGTGTACTCTTGGAGGATTTGTCAATTCTTCGCAAGAGGCAGTACCTCGAATAAAACATTTCTGTTTTTAGGTGGCACGGCTGGGAATCGAACCCACGCCTTCGGCATGACAGTCCTACGCACTAACCATCAAGCCACGAGGTACTACTCGAATTTTACGACAGTAATTTATGATGTTTTTTTTTTCCTGAAAAATTCATATTTTGATTTTACCTTGAAACTCGTAAATATTCAACGACTTAATGATAAGAATTTGAGATGATAATCATTTTAATAATTTAAGATAAAATTTTGTTTTGCGAAATTTATTTAATCAATATTATATCGATAGAAAACTAAATAGTAATTTTCTTATAAATATTTTAAGACGAAAAAGTATCAAAACTTCCAAGACAAATGGAGAATTTAAGTTTGGTTAAAAATTTTGTAAAAAAAAATAATTTCCATCATTATAAGAAACTCCTGGGGTATGTTTATAATGAATTTTTTAATAAGATTAAAGAAACAGAAATATAATTTAAATAAATACGATTTGATGTCATTAAAGATATTTTAATCTCCTTAATTAGAAATTTAATAAGTTATAAGTATGAAATGTAAAAGGCAATATAATGCTATGATGATGGCCTCTGTGAAAAGCATGGACATTAATTAGGAAATGTTTGTAATAGGAATAGGAAACATTATAATTATAACTCAAAAACATTTTTGTTTTAAATCTACTTAGAAAAAATTCTTTAAATATAAAATTCTATTTCATTGCTTTCAAGAATTCAAGGAGTTTTTTGACCATAATGCACGTCATTAAGTCAATTTAAGGACAGGTTATGGATACCTAAGGATTTTCCTAATTTCTTGTCTGGAATTTTGGTTCATTAACATTAAACCCATGGAAATGAGCCCCATCACTACTAAGAAATACTATCAAATATGTAAGAGCATTTTTCTACAGTATTTAAAGAACAATAAAGGATTGGAAATGTTCTTACTAAGGACGGTCCACACTAGGCCGATCAACATTGTTGGTTAACATTGTCGATCAACATGCTAGTGTGTACGTGGAGAACTTTCGTAGCAAACATTTGTGTGGTTTGGAATTTTCTGATAGATTCGTCAGGATACAACCGAAGGGTTCTGGGTTCGAGTCCTGGTGGTACCCAACTTTTTTTTTATTTTTTTCTGTTAACAACAAAGTTAAAACGATATAATTAACATTAAATACTTATTGACAACAAATATTGCATTTTTTATCTAGTAAAAATTTGATTTATAATGCACAAAACCAATAAATTATGTTCATGAAATTAAAACCCTACAAATGTTTTTAATAAAATGAAATTTGTTGAACAACTTTGTCGATTGCTATCCATTTGAATCGGGTTACGTTCGGGTCAACAAATGTTGATTGGCTTTGTCGATCAACACGTCTACACTTATTCAAAACTGTTGATCAACGATGTTGATCTACACAATTCGACATAATGTGGACGCGGCTTTAGATTTCAAATGTACGGAGTCCAAATTTTATGGGTGAAGGTGTAACCAAAATTCTGGAACGTTTTTTTTGAAGTACTGGGGTCTTGATTTTGAATCGAGTCGTGTCGCCATGACTGGGAAAGAGGGTTGAAAGCTGTGATTTCCCAGATTTTTGGGAAGGGATTATAAACACTTTTATACTCATTTTTTTTTATAGAGAAGCTTTGATTATGAATTTAGGGGTCCCAGGATTTTCTAGTGCTATGTCGCTACAACCACAATGGGTTGGGTTTTAATTGTTTTGGATTATTTCTAAGCTTTTATTGCACACAATTATTTTGTTGGTTATTCCAAAATACATATGTCTACCATTCTTAAAAAGCAAATTATAAGAAAACAAATATTATTGTTAGGAATTTATTGAAAGATTACAACAAAAAGTTCATGAAGTGTAATATCAAATATCTTAAGAGTAGAGTTATATCGAAACGATTCCAAATAATGACAGAAATTTGGTATTTAATAATTACAATTAGTACAATTGGCTTATCGTTACCTACTTTTTTTCCTAAAAACTTGAAACTTGTTTGAAGAATTAAAAAAAGGTTTACAGAAAACTCATCTTGCTGTTTGGATAGTTGTAGACGAAAACGCAGGTATACCTACAGACAGAATTGCGCGATCCCCTGTCTTCATATTCTCTATCATCGTAATGCAAATTTTAATCAAAATATCGAGTTTGGCTTTCAAACTAACGCATAACTTACCATAAAAGCACCTAGTATCGCAATTAATACAAAATTGGGGGGCAAAAATATGTGGCACTACCAACGGTCCGGTCATAGTTGCTTTCAACATGCTGATAGACAAAATTCAGAGCATTGTCGAAGAGTTAGTCAACAAAGCTGGTCGGACCAAGTTTGACGAAATTCTTATCAAAGCCTTTCAAGCAGCAAGAGCCAAAATGCTCAAGCACTACAAGCTTACAAACTGGATTTATTGTGTTGTGTTGGTGCTAGACCCCACGCCATAAAATATAAACATTAGAATTAACATCATGGAATCATGATTTGAAGAAAAATTCAATGGACCAATTCAAGGAAGTTTATGGACAATATTGCCAAGAGAACAGTCTAATTGAAGAAACCGAAGAACAAAAAAATTTCTGTCTTTATTTTAATTTGGCTGTTACTACTTAAACAGCAAGATGGTTTTTCTGTAACTTTTTCTTAATTCTCCAATTAAGTTTTAAATTTGTTAGAAACAAAAGCAACAGTTGTCCAAATGAAATTAAAATGGACACGTTCCTTTGTTTACTTTCAGCTATCCGGGTGGCCTTGTGTTGTTGTAATGCCTTGTTGCAACTGATGACCATTGATACAAAAACAACTCAATTTATCTTGAAATATTTGGGATAACAAGATAACATATATCTTATAAGTTATAACCCTCGGAACGCGAGGAATAGTTTTCTTCTTTTACTTTTTAAAAGTGTTCTACTTAAATAATCTGAATGCAACCGACACTGAGACCGAGACCGATACCAAACTAAACTTAGTCATACTGAGACGAGAATTAGTAATACGAGACCGATACCGAACGATACGGACATTTTTCAATTTAAACGATACCGAGACAATACCAATAAAAGTCCCGTTTGGTTTGGTATCGTGGCCAGCTCTAGCTGCTGGTTTCTTGAGGAGATATTTTATCCGGGAGTTATTTAAGAGTCTTCTGGTCCTCCAGGATGGGAGCTGTGAGTTGGGGTAACTATGCTGACGTTACAGCCACCTAGAAAGTGTGATGGGATGGAGAGTTACATCGACTATGGAAAGTGCTATAAGCAGCAGGGTCAGCGGCTATTTGGTTGTGAATTTGTGATAAGAAGAACACTTAAGGCAAGAAGTTTTCAGCTTTCAAAGTGTTAATAACTGCTTGGTCCCAATCTGCATCCAAGCCAAATTCAAGAACATTACGCTGATATGCAACCACGCCCCCATGGAAAAGAGAGAGTACTCAATCAAACAAACACTTTGTGGTCTCATGGAGAACACGTACGATAATCGTATGTGCCCGAAATATACGACGTCAAGATTATTCTATGAGACTTCAATGCCAGATTTAGATAGGAGGGCATCTTTGGTTTGACAGTTGGAGGACGCAGCATACACGACAAAGCTTCTGACAAGGGATACAAAGTGATGGACTTCACAAAGACACGGGCCAAAATGCCATCAAAGCTAGTACTCATTTCCCACATCTTGATATACAAAAACAGCCAAACATGGACGACGCACGTAGACCAACAATTCCGACCACCCAATCTCGACGAAGTGAAGTTAGCTATTATTATCTTTGTATTTAAGTCTAATAAAGCTTCCGAAGCTAGTATGGAATTGAAGCCGAGCTGTTTAAAATGGCTAACGAAGAATTAGAGAGGAGTATATGCCCCAGCTCATCTGAAAAATATGGTCAGAGGAAGCATAGGTATCTGATGAATAGAACCTCAGTAAATTGCTGATTGCGACATCCTCAAGATAGGCAATCCTTTGGACTAACTACAGAGACATCAGTCTATCCTTTTCCTTGCATACAAGATCTCCTCTGACGTACTTTGAGAAAGCCTGATGCCATTTGTCAACAACCTGATAAGTCTATATCAGTGCGTGGCCATAGGGCAGAAAAGTCCACAATCGACTAAATATTCTCACAATGGCAGATCTTGGAAAAAATGGAAATTCAAATCGATACCACCTTTTCATCGATTTCAAAGCCGCACGAGTATGGTGCAGAAAGCAGAAGTATGGATACTTTTAACGATTGATGAGAGTGGCTAAGGCTATTTTTGGTACCTTCTGCATAGATTGGGAACGGAGAAGAAGATAAAGCAACGAACTGTAGGGGTAGTTCAGGAACACTGACACAGACACAAAGGTGAAAAGCCAACGACTGTTTTGGCTGGGTCACCTAGAGCATCAAAGTTCAGGCCCGGAAAGTCTTTGAATTCAAAACTACCGTAGGATGGTTCAGTAGAGGGGGACAGCGAAACAGGTGCAACATGCAATGGGAAGAGGAGCTCAACAAACTTGGCGTGCGAGACTTTGAGGCTCTTGTCCACCCCGGACTCTAGCGCCAGCTTAATTAATTATGTAGGTATACACAATAGGACTTGGCCGTCTTTTGATTACGAGAACTGAATTGATCACATCATGATGGACGCCAGATAAATGCTTCCATTGTCTTGGATATCCGAACTTTCCGCGACGAAAACATAGACTTAGACCACATCTTGGTAGTATCTCAAGTACGTATCTACATATCCACGACACCTCGCAATACCAAGCAGATTCTGTGAAAAGGTTTGATGTCAAAGTGCTAAAATCACAAGAGATCGCAAGAACTTATGCCAACCACATCTCTCTTTATCTATCAGCAAGCCCGCCACCAGAATAAATCACAGAAAACCAAGATGCAATCAGAAGTGCCACCACTGATGTTCTGGGCTAAGCGGTCAAAACGAAAGTCTTGGTTCGATGAAGAGTACCAGCTGGCGGATAAAGCTAGTAATGAGGCCTACTAAAGAGTGCTACAGATGAAAATAAGAGCCGCTCGGGACCTCATCGTGCAAAAAGGAGGGAGGAGCACCAACTTCACAGGAAGAAAAAGAGTGAGCACGACAAATGGGAGGTCGAGTCAACTGAAGATTGTACTGGCAGTGGTGATGCTCGTAAATTCTACGAAAAGGTGAAAAGATCGAGCCAAGGCTACAAGAATAGAACCGAAGCCTGTCGGAGTGAGAAAGGGAACATGGTAGTAGATACGCAATCGGTGCTTAGGATCTGGAAGGAACATTCCAATGTAGATTGCCAAACCGGGAAGATAGCCAACATTTAGCTGCTAGGAAAAATATTCCATTCAATTTGAACGATAATGGCCAACATTTCAGTCCACCCGATACCTTCCTGAAGAGCGGTTAGAGATTTCCAAACTTAAATAATACAAGGTTGCTGATGGTGCAGTTGGACTCCCAGTAGAGCTAAAATTGAGTAAGTTGCATAATTGGAGTGTTTTGACAGGGTTGTTTTTAAAAAATCGGGTTTTTTTTTGTTATTTTGTAAAAGTTCGGAACCAAAAGCAATTCAAACGTGGCAGTAAAAATATTATCTCCCTCCTCATCTCAAAACACCATATCGAATTGGTTCAATTAAAATATTTTACGTTCATAAATATTAAACCAGATAATATACACAAGGTGAAATCGCAAACTCATTTAAATATTGCGTATAATTTTGTGTCTACTAAAATCATAATAAATTGGCCCAAAGGAAAATAGACTATGAATGGGATGTAAAATACCAAACTGCATAATTTATCGAATATAATTACCACGTGGAGTCATGTTATTTTAAACACTGCGATACTAAATTGTCATTCAAAACAATGAATAAACAAGAAATAGTTGTACATTACATTTTGGTCTTGTTAACATCGCTGCGAGGCTTTAAAAACACCTTCCAAATAAACCCACACTATAATGTACCTAACATCGTATAATGATGTAGGAAGCTTAGTTGAAAAACATATATGGCTAAGGGGTGAACATGAACACGGCACGCCGCACTGGGCCAGATAAAATAAAAACCCATAAGGGCCAATTTAATTCCCCTGTCATTTATATATGAACCTTAAACCCACACCCATACGAAGGAGCCAGAACCACAACCCCTATAAATCCACAGTAAAATGTGAAATGCGAAAACTTGCGACACGTGAACTTTGCCAAATTTATAACTTTGCAACGTATGTGGTACATTACGGGGCGAGATGGGTATGGGGGGATCCTTGTTTTCCCATCAACATCAAACTCCCATTTGCATTGCAAAAATAAGTTGATATTGAGGAAGAGAAGGGATGGTGGGGGGGTGGTGGTTGGATGAGATGCTAATACCTAAAAAGTCGGTCAGTGGTGTCGGTCACCAGTTGTGAGGGTGTAGAAAAAAAATTCATAAAATGTCACACAAGGGGATGGGAGGGCTGACAAGGGTGTGTTGCAGGAAATGCGATGATATTTATTGCAGCATAAATTAGAAAGGATGAAAAAATGTGACATTTAGATTATCAATTTAGGAGCATCACAGGCGCCTTCGCCATCACCATCACTAGGGTAGGGATGAGCAAATTTTTACTCACATTTATTTGTATTTTTATTTGCTTCTTTGTATTTTTTTTATTATTTGATTTTAGTATTTATGCAGGAAATTGCCATTTGTATGAACGAATATCCATACATGTATGTTCTATAAATATGTATGTAGCTACATTCATAGTTGCAAGAACGAACAACAATTTAAGTGATGGCAATGTATACAAACACTTTTTTGCATGTGTGTGTGTGTGTGTGTATATATGTTTGAGTTGCATTTGTGTTATTTTTGCATTGAGGGATGAATGTTGATACATTGTTAGAAAACTGGAAAATTGCCAACAACGTTTAGAATGAAATCAGCAAAATAAATAAAAATAGTACGTATACGCCCGAGTGGACGAAAATGCTTGCTTATTTTATTTAAGTTCTTTTTTGTTGCTTTCTGTATTGTATTTGAAAAGACGATGATGGTATTGAAAAAAAAAAACAAAGTATACAGTCTTTTGTAAAGAGTGAATTATATGCCTTGATGATGATACCAAATAATTTAAAATGTTCATTGAAGCATCACTAAGACTTTCAATAGAAAATCCTTGCAGAGAATATAGACAGGTCTTTGAATAGGCAGAAGATCCTTTAAGTGAACTAAACTACATACTAACTTCATAGACAAATATAGTGCTTAGATTCTTTTGTTGTAATGCTGGAAACTGTTCATTTTCCCCTTACATGAGGCTGGTAAATGTAGAAATATAGAACCTAGTGTATACAGGTGTTAAGTGTAAGATCTTATCCATCTCAAAGATAATAAAAGCATTGATAAGATATTTTCTTTTAAAGCCCAATGAATGGAAGGAACAATAAATAATATCTTGTGGATGTGATGAGATTTTATTTTAATATTACTAAGAGACTGGAAATTTTATTAATTTAATTTGATAATTTAAGTAAATTTAATATTTATATCACAGTGAGGTTATGGTTACTTCTTATCGGTAAACTGGAAAAAGTGAAGCTGACTCTTGTCGACGGAGTCGGTAATTGTAGCACTGTTGTAAAAACAATTGCAGATAAAAGTAATTAAACAGTAGGTTTTGGTTAAGTTCAATAATGTTAAAGTTGAACAGAGCTGCTTAACTCATGATGCATTTCTTTAGACAAATATTGTCTAATGGAGAGTTTTTCTGCTGTTTTGGAAGTTTTGATTTCTATTCTCAGCAATGAAAGCATGTTTGACCAAAATTTAGCATAAATAATACTATTTTCCTAAAATTTTATGGAACTGTGATTTAATACTTTAACATTTATAAGCTTGGGGTATGTATATCTTCATAGTGGCTAAAAACAATGATTTAAGCGCTGAGACAAAACAATAATTGAGCTAGGCAATTAGTTGAAGGCTCTACTCTTTATTGTTGCACCTAACAGCACATTTTTTTCACGCATATCTTCCAATAAGCCCAGGTACTTCTAGATGCAGTTAATTGATAAATTAGTTAAGGCTTTTAAAATATCAATGATTGCCGTAAAATTGTATTATTACACAGGTTTATATGGTTTTGACACGGGCAAGTAAGACTCGTTGTAACAGTAGTTTTCGGTGTTCAATCCAAATCCATTAACCTATTTGTATCATCAGCTCTGAGTTTTTGAGATATTCCTGTTATAAATTTTAAAAAAGTGGTTTTTCGGTATTTTTTAGGTTAAATATCCAATCAGCTGTAAGTTAAAAAAAATTGATCTCAAAAATAGTGAAAAAACAGTGACAACTAACATCTAACAAGGGATATCTCGGAGAGAAACAGAAAGATTTAAAACAAATAAAAAAAAAAAAAAATTAGTGATTTTAAAAATCATAACAAACATTTATGCAAAAAGTTATCTCCCTTTTTCACATAACCTCAAAAATGGCAAAAAAAACGTTATTTTTTTAATTTTCTTAATCTCGAAACCCCAAGCTGATAGCGAAAAATTGATGATGAATACCCAGTTCAGTGCCAAAAAGTGTTCCAAGAAGAATGCTTCAATTGTCGTGTCAAAAAGTTAACTGATATTTGAAAGCCTGTATTATGGTCCAAGAAAAAACCATCTTCTCATAAAAATGCAATGTAGGCATCTCTTTCTTCTGTGCATTCATGAAGTATCTACTATTTTTTTGAAAAGTTGTAAAAAGTAACAAGTCTAAGAGTCATTTTTGATCGGATTTTACTTTTAGGTTATGATTATAATGTTTATTATATTAATTATCTCAAAAATAAAGCTCTGAAATATTGTGATTCTGGGAGTAATGCGAAAAGAACTAACTCATCAGTCTCATGAAACTGAGTTCTAGGAATGAGCTATAAATAATGAGATTAAGCATTTATAATGAGACAAATCTAAACTTGGTATGCAAGAAACGTGTCTAATATCATAATCTCCAGCCTCTGGTAAAAAAAATAAAATGCACGACTGGGTCACAAGTACTTGCTCTTATGTTCAAGACAATGCGAGTTTAAGAAAATTGTATAAACAACCATGGAAATTATGAGAGAAAAATGTAGAGAAGCA
This sequence comes from Dasysyrphus tricinctus, assembly GCA_963921185.1. NCBI lineage: Eukaryota > Metazoa > Arthropoda > Insecta > Diptera > Syrphidae > Dasysyrphus > Dasysyrphus tricinctus. Next base: position 114,777,337 of record OY992530.1, read on the forward strand.
TGAAATACGGCACTTAAATTAGCTAAAACAACTCTTTTGACAGTTTGAGGTGAAAAAAAGTATACCATCTTAATTCATGATGGAATATGATTGTATGGGAAAAAAAATTTAAAATCGTTGGAGCGGTTTTTTTTTTTAAATTAATTTTTTATATATAAAATTCTTAAAACATTTTTAAGAACAAATTTTGGTATGCAGATTTAAACTATATATTTATGTGTATATAAAAACAAAATTTAAAAAAAAATTGTCAACCCGTTTTTGAGATATCGAATTTTCAAAAAAAAAAAATTTTAAACTTTTTTTAAAAATCCAAAAACTTTTTTTTTGAAAAAATTGATATGCAATATTATTCAATCTTATCTGAAATTTGTATATAAAAAATTCATTTAAATCCGTTAAGCTGATAACGAGAAAACTCAAAATAAAAAAATACGTTCTATGACAGGTACTACTAATAGTTGATATGTGTAAAATTTTATAATTATTTATGGCAGATCGTACTAATTTTATTATATGAAAAAAATTTAATCAAAATCGTAGGAATCGTTTTCAAGCAAAAAAATATTTTCCTATGCGGTTTTTTCACTTTTGTATGGAAGGTACCGTTATTTTTTCATTAATGTAAAATTTTTTCTAAAATATTTTAGAGAGTACTAAAAAAGTCTTAAATATCGAGTTTCAAAAAAATCTATAATGCCGTTTTCGAAACATTTGATTTTACAAAAAAAATATTGAAATATTTTTTAAAAATCCAAAAAATATTTTTTCAAAAATGTTGGTACACAACACTATTAACATTTTTTGGAAGCTTCTGTATAAAAAAAAAATTGAAATCGGTCATACCATTTTGAAGAAAATCAAAAATTAAAAAAATGGTTCCTTGGGAGGTACCATTAATAACCATTTTTGAAAAATGGTTTTTCTCCCAAAGAAAGCCTTTACTAAAATAAATTTATTGAATGTTTTTTAAGAAAAGTTGTCGAGCCATTTTAGAGAAAAATACGATTATGTAAATTTTCCAAAAAAAATGTACGGCAGGTATACCGTTATTTTTGGTTCTAAAAAAAATGAAAAAGACATGTTGGTATAATCACCAAAAATCACTAAATACCAAGTTTGAAGAAAATCGATCGAGCCGTTTAGGCTGTAGACGAACAGACAGACAGACAGACAGACAGACAGAATTTTGCCACCCACTTTTTTGGTGTTCTCTATCATCGTAATATCATGTTTGATTGTTATCTCAAAATTTTTTTTTTGCACGAATCCAAAACTTGCCTTATAGTACCTATAATCGCAAGTAAAAACATTTGGTGGAAAAATGTCTCCATCAAGTGAAAGCAGTGAAGTTGATAGCTACCACATATACAAACCACATATTTCAAAGAAAATAACTAACATTAAAATCAAGCTAAAAATAAGTATGACATAAATCTAACCGGCATGCAACAAAAAAATTAAGCTAAGACCGTCGGGAATTAATTATACAAAAAAAGCATTAAAATCGTTTATTAATTGTAAAATGGCTTAGAACTTGAGATTTGGCATTTTTGCAAATGGAATTATGTCAAATATGAAAGATCTCTTAATTGAGAGAGATCTCTTTTCTAAAAGATTTATCATTTTGCACATTGAATAAATTCATTTTGCATATGGAAGCTAGCAAAAGCTCTACAAAATGAGATATGGACTGCGATAGGTAATTGTTTCGAAAAAATGAAAAGAAAATGTATGTTTACATTGGGGATTTTACAAATAAAGAGTTAGATCCTAGGGCCACCAGACATAATAATGTACGTCATTTTTTCAAAGCTGATTTTTTTTTTTCTGTGAATGAACACTAAGGTAGGTATAAACGAATTGATAATACGAACATTGAACCCAGGTGGGTTTGGAATATATACAGTGCCTTAGGTGCATAAAATTGAAGTAAAATTACGTTATTTTAACAAAGCTGATTTTGTGATATGTTTCAGGGAAAGTTATGATAGACTTATTAAAATACTTGCCAGACACCTCACACCTACAATGGGACCCGATGTCAGACAAGTACTTTTAAAGTTGCCGAAAATCGTGAAATTTTTGTTATAGTTTCAAAGTTGAATTTTATAAATGTATGTTCTTCGGGCAACTGTTAAAATATACTCCCAAGCTGCTAGACACCTTCAGTAGGACCTAATGTCGGCTAGGCACCTTTTAGTTAAATTACACAATTATTTTGACACTTTCAAATGTGTCTGGTTGACATTAAGCCCCGCTGTAAGTGTTTGGTGCTTGGGAAATATTTTGATATAATTGCCCAAGGAACACATTATACAATATTTTACTTTACTTTGATTCTATAACGTAAGACATGCGATTATTTCGACAACTGTTAGGTGTTCTGTGAAGTGTCTGGTGGCTTGAGAAATATTGCGCGCAATAGTAAACTTTAATACTAAAACGTTAATTAAAATATCTAAGAATCAAATCGGAAATTTTAATTTGGAAGGACATTTACTTGGGTAATAAGTTGAAAAAGAGTTTTTTTTCGCAAGCCTTAGTTACATTTTCCATAACATTGCCTAAATATAAGATGAACAGCTTTCAAAATATGCTTTTGTCTAAGCTGCCAGCAATCGCAATTACCCAATAAGTAAAGCAACGTTTCCATCTATTGATGTCCCTAGCTAGGTATTTAATATATTTATATTACCTATATATTTTATACACAAACCCACAGGTCATTTGGAAACTTCGAGCTTACTAGATCCCAGTTAAATAGACCTCTTAAATTTTTGCTATCGGAATTTTTACAAATTTTGAAAATCAGCACTTTAATATCACTTTCAAAAGGGTTTCCAAAAAAAATGTCTAAAATCAGTACATTGCTTTTAATAATAAGCAAACGTTATTTTTGGGAGGACAACGGACAAGAAATAGTAAATACTTTTTTTTAATAGTTTTGGTTATTTTTGATTTTCATTATCAGTTTTCGATTCAAACAAGTGCAACCGTTCGTTTGTTTAAAATTAATCAACTACTCAACAATTTTACTCTCTCTTTTTTTTAATAGAAACTGTGAATTAATGAAATTTCCAAATTGGTGAAAGATTCCAAAACGATTGAAGGGTTCAAGGGAAAACGGACTTGAGTTGATTCCGAGAAAAATGAAATTGTAAGTTTATTTAAATAAGGCTTAATTCAAAGAAGAAATAAAGAAAAGCAATAAATCGAGCACAAAGTTTACTCAAATTTGCAAACATACATACATACATAACATGATACGGTGAAACGAAAATACGAAAATACGAGTGAAAAGGGCTTTCGACGTTGGAACCAAAATTTCGAATGTTTTATTTGAAATTTTCTTTGGAAATCACTATTCATGGAAACATATTTTTTGTTTTTTAATCTCTTGATTTTCAAAATATAGTTTCAAAGTTCAATAATTTTGTACCCTTTTTGAAATTCAATTTCTTTTGAAATGACTTCAACTAGAAGTCAGAGGGAGCTATACTACCAGATAGTATACTCATAAATATGTATACAAGATGTCATCAATAGTTAATTTTTTTCAAAAAGTGTTCTACGGCCGTTTTTTCCCGGGCCCTTCAATTGGGTGTACTCGTAGTTTCTTGACTTGTTGTTTCGTTACCTATTCACAAATTTTTAAAAGTTGCTGAATTTGAATTTTTCAACAAGCACTTTATGTGTTATGCTCAACTCTCATCGGAAATGACGTGCCTAATGACGTCATTTTGGCGATTGTTTTGCTTACTGTAGCCCATAATTGTGTCAATAAATTCTTAGAACAATGTCGCTAAGATGATTTAATTTATACTTTTTATAAATACAATTGTTTAAATGTTTGCGATCGAAAAATAAATATTTTTCTCATATTTTCTGGTCAGCTGATAGCAATATCATTGAAAAAAAAAAGCTTTTGAACCAAATTAAGGCACATGTTGTTCTTTTTTGGTTTGATTATGCGCACACTAGAGGGGCTTGTACTACCCTTTAAACGGTTCAAAGACGTGCGAGCGTCAGAAAAATAGGGTGGGATTTCAAAAGATATAATGATACACGTTATAGTTTTAAAAACTTGAGTACCAAAGTGGATGAGAAAAATAGAGTCGGGTAAAACATTCCACATTCGTGTTGTTTGGCTAAAAAAAAACAATCTCCGTACTTGACAGTACGTCTGAAATTGGGCTTAAGAGTAAACTGATGTATATATTCCTGGAAATGCGAGTATTACAGTGGAATTTTTTTTTTTGGGGGGGGGGGAATGCAACGGGCTACTTCACTAGAACTCTCTTTATTAAAATAGCGATAAAATAACGCGAGACATGAAACATTACGTTGATGTTCATGAGATGCGAATATTTCAATCATAGTAATATCACCTATCATTTTTAAAGCTCTTTTTTAGAGTTCTATCCAAGAGATTTGAATGGGTAATTGGTGGGAATGGAGAATCCTCCCAAATATGAGAATTTAATTGTGAATGTAGGCTTTGTAAATTAGAACAAGATTAGAAGGGGTGACAAATTTCTTGCATCTTCAAAGGAAACCTAAACACTTCGCAGCGTTTCTGGCAACGTTGAGTGTGTGATCATTCCACAGAAGGTGATCTGTGATACACATACACAGAACTGAAAACTGTTCAGTTTCTTTCATGCAATACCGCTGACATGGATAGTGGCATTGGAGGTGGGCTATGTATGCTTTAGTGACATCAAAGAGCATTGAGTTTTTGAAGAAAAGAATTCTACACGGTTTTTAATTCCCCACTGGAAAATGCTGCTAAGATAAGAATTTAATCATCTTATCAAACGTTGATGTCGAAGTTCTACATCCAAAGGACAGGGATGTTAATGTAGAAATGAATACGAGTATGAAAATCTGAGAGTGATGTCATTAGCGAAACAATTTAACTGATGATTGGTTTCAGACAAGAGATTGTTAAAGAAAATGAGAAAAACAATTGGAGACAAAACGGAGCCCTGAGACGCAGCACATCAGTATTTTTTTTTATGAATATCAGACTTGATACGATTTTCTTTGGTAAAAGTTGAATATATGTATTTAAAAGAAAAACATTTTTCTTATATTGATAAAACCAAACGTATGTGTCGTTTAGTAGAAAAATGTTAAGACTTCCTTAACATAGATCTAGATTTTAGGGCGATAAACCGATTTTCTACAAATATGGAATATTGATAAATAAGTTATTAAAGAATTTAGATTTTTCAAGACAAATTGTTTCCACACACACACACACTGAAGGCGCATTTCTTTGTGCGTTGCAAGTTTTGAGTTTGTATTAAAAAGAATATATTACACTTAATCGTAGCTACAAAATGTTGGCTTCCACCTATTTCTCTTGTGAAATGCGAATGCTCTGTTTTAATACACGCTTGGAATTACACTTATTTTTCCATCAATTGCTTTCCGCAACCAGTTTTAAAAATTGACGTTGAAAAATACTTATAATTATTGATTTGAAATCAAAACACAACTTATTATTAAATTGGTTTTAGTGAACCTATTCTAATGGCTTAAAAGCTTCGCATGATTTTGTCAGTTTGATCAAACAACATATCAATAGAACAGTGCATTTTTCAAATTAATTTTACCTCGCGAAATTCGTGTTAACAAATGGTCTATTGATATAAAAAACAAAGGAAGGTAGGTACTTGCAATAAATAATAAGGAAGAAGAAGAGTATAGTGTGGGCAAATGATTGAACCTATTCTATTGTATGAAATATTATTTCTAAGGCAATTGTCTATTTCACCATTGAAATTTGATACTTTAAAATTTTTTTTTTAATTTTTTTTTTAGAAAACAGTAACTAATACTGCGAGTAATATTTAACCTAATTTCTTGGTTATTATTAAAAATATTAATTGCATTCAATTTAAGTAATTTTGGCTCTTGCGACTAGACAGAGAGAGCCATTGAATATTATATATGCAGACAGATTACCCTTTTTCTGTGTATGTATGAATAATCAATTTCATATCCTAGAAATCAATAAAAAATCACATTATAAGCAGAAACTACACACAAATAATTCATTTTGTGTTGCCAATAAAAGCTAAGAAATATATCTATACCTTAACTTACATTTATGTACTTAAAAGAACATCAACATTCTACAAAACTATACAAGCTTCAAGCAATAAAACGCCACTCAAAACTCATTGTGCCTTCCTGTCTAAAAAAAAAAAAAAAAAAACTGGCCCATTGCCAGACACACATTAAAATTTTGTCAATATGTTGTTTTTTTTCAGTTGCAACGACGACACAGCGACGACGATGAAAAAAAAAACACAGTACGTATACGCCACAGTGAACCTCTTAATTAGTTTTGCTATGTACGTAAATATTTAAGTTTCTGACATGAATGAAGCCAACAAAAAAAAAGGTTAACTTGTTTTTTTTACAATGAAAATGTAAGCTTACAAAAACAAAAGCAAAAACAACTACAGACATACCTGTGGTGATTATATATTATTTATGACTCTAGCTATACAAAGAACTAAATTTCGATGATTTTTAGTTTTTATTTTTATTTTTCTTTAAATTCGCTTATTTTCACTTAAATTTTTTAAATAAATTTTTTTTTTTCTCCTGAAATAAGTTAAATTGTATGTTTTTCTTTGTTTTTAAAAAAGTAAAAATCAATTATTCCATTATCTTTTTTGTGTCATAAAGAAAAGTCCCCATAAAAATAACAACAACAACAGCAAATAAATTAAAAAAAATAAACCCAAAGAAGAATAAAAAGAAATAATAATAATACAACCCTTAATGTGTTACAAAAAGCAACGAATAAAAGAAGAAAAACGGTTGGCGTGGCGTTGGTGTGGTGACTTGAACGCCAAGAAATATTTATGTAAAAAAAAAAATTACAACAAAACAGGAAACTATTACGTATATTAGTGTGCCGTTGACACGAACGACAACCATAGACATAAACTAAATAGAGGGAGGATGCTAAGAGGAAAGAGGGTGTTAGCTGCCTCCTTCTCATAACTAAAAGAGGCACGAACAGTATAAAAAAAAATAAAAATATATGAAAAGAAAATGAAAAGCAAAAAGAATCGGAAAAAAACTAATAAGTTAATCTTATGTAAGCATTTCTTTGGCCGCAACGTGGCTTGGCTATAAGAGTGAGTGTAGGGAACGATAGCACTCCCCAAATGAGGTTGGGAAAGGATTAGAGGTTAGGGAAGGATTTATGTCCTCTTGCTTTTTTTTTATCGTCTGCCTGGTTTGTGGAGACATTTCACACTTCTTCTCCCTTTCTCTAGGTCGATGTCTCATTTAGGAGTGAATTTGATTCGTGTCCTGAGGGGACAAATAAGGATAATGGAGATTGTATCTTGCAATATAGTGGACAATTATCCACGCACTTACACACCAAGATCACACTTCATTATTAAATGCACTCGCACTCACTACTAGTACACGTAATAGTTGGTATATAATAAAAATTAAATAAAAAAATAAATAATATATTGAAGGTATATACAAATAATTAAGGTTTAAATTTAATACATACGCAGGGAAGTCGGTTTTGTATATATATGGAGGAAGGTAAAGTATGTTTATAACTTCCTGTTCAGATTTTTGTGTAGTAGTTGTACTTCGTTTGGCGTTGGTTGAATATATGAGTAGATGGGTATATTTTCTTGTTAAGTTAGCGGTTCCCGAAGAATCACTAGTGCGAGTTCCTTGAGGTTTGGTATTTGATTTGATTTTTATGTATGTTTCATGTGGTTCATGTCGTTCGACAGGGAAGACAGAGGAACATAGAACAACAACAAAAACACACAGAGACAAAAACAACACAACTCAACAACAAAAACAGCAGTATATTAGCAACAACAACAACAGCAACGAATGAACGTATAACAAAAAAAACAATATAAGAAAATCTCAACAAAACAACGTAAGAAAGGGAAAAAAGAACTAACCAAGTTAATATATTCTGGATGTATAGTCTGGATGTAGTATGTGGAACTGAACCAAAAAAAAAATATATTTTTGATTTTTTTTTTATACTGAGTAGTAGATGTGTTAGAGGAAAGAAAAATAGTAGTAGTAGCAGCAGAGCTAAGCGCACTACCAACCGAAGAAAAATTGAAGGATCACTGGTTATTCACTCTTTTACAGGGCACTACTGCTCCTATACTAAAATCACATTGGCAAAATCACATGCAACCCCTATTAAGTTGGAGCGATATGGTGGATGGCGGCGCGGCGGTAGGTACTCGCCGTTCTCGTTTTTCGGAGGGTTGATTTGATGTGTTTTCCTATGGCTATAGGGGGGGGTTTTTGTTGTTATTTTTATTGTATTTTTTGGTATTTTTGTTGGCATTGTTGGTACTCCTGATGGTGAGTATAGTTGGTTGGTAGGGTAGTTCATCCCTATGATAACATCCATACATAACCTATAGAGCCGAGAGAAATTTGAAGAAGCTTTTCTCTCCTACTTATAGAGCTATACCTATGTGTGCCCCTATTTTTGGATGAATTCTGAAGCCCCTCTTTTGTCGGGGAGACAGAGTGAGAGACTATGTGTCTAGAATAAAAATGATGGAAGTACATAAAAGGAGATACACAGTTTGACAATGTAGCGATAGAAAGTGCGCATGGCATGCGTTCGTGTTGGTCGGGAGAGTTAACTGATTTATGTTTACAATAATGAAAGAGCTATGGTTGTTGTTCTCTTTTGCTGATAGACAGAGTGAAGATATTATACCCTTTTTCCTCCCTCTTGGCTCCGACTTCCTTCCTCCGCCACCAACAATGCCTGATTTTACATAATTCATTTCTCTCAACCAGCCCGTATACCCACACCCACTTCTGCACCACCACCAAACCATTTGTCCATATTTCCAATTTTTCCATTACACTCCACAACATTTTGAACGTCAAATTAAAAGGATATATTCCATTTCCAATTTTACCATCGAATATAAACTCACATTATTATAAGAACGAATATTGTAGAAGTACGGAAATCCATCATTATCAATTTGCCTCAAATTCTGGGAGAAGGGCGAGAAAGAGAGACGAATTTTTGACTGGACTCTTGTCATCCATCGTTGGTCGGTTGTCGGTTGGTCGGTCAGTCGTTTGGTCTGGATATAGGGATAATTTTAAATGAAAATTTATTTTGAATTGCAGGATGCAAGTAATTGACACAAATGACAAAGTTTAGGATATGCAGAGAGATGTTTTCAACTTATAGAAGTAGAAGTAGAGGTAGGTACTTAGTCAAGTGATGATTTTTCGGGGTTGATAAAATTGAAACTTACTTCTTTGCATTTTTAGAAGTCGATAATAAATAGATAAATCATTTTAACGACTCGAAATATTGTTGTTTTTTTTTGAGTTATAGAAGATATGGTGGTTTATTTCTTTTTTTTTTGTTACGATCATCAATCAAATGATTTAAGTATTCATCATAAGTGTTTTGTTTATCTATAAAATTACTTTGGGAGAGTTTTGATAGGTAGGTATGTGCCATTATTGAAGGCGGTATTGAGTATATCTGTTTCACACTACCTATAGCATTTTTAAGTAGGTGATTTTGAAGAGGAATGATTTATTTGAATTTCCTATAACGCACATGATGGCAGGTTGGTTATTATGTGTTTGATATGTGAAAGGATAGATTAATGGATGGAATATATTTCAAGGGCGTCTCATCAAAAAGAAAAATTGTTAAATTTTTTTTATTGAACTCCATAACCAATGTAACCAATGCGAGGGGGTACTTTTTTCAAAATAATAATGCCTTCATTTTTATACAGATTATCGAATGATATAAAAGTATCATGAAATCTCAAATCCTCATATATGAAGTTTTAGGGGGTTGGTATACTCTTCTGGGTGAGAATTCAGAAAATTTGCATATACATAATTCCATCAACGTGAGCTGAATGATGCACAATCTATCTCGAAATAGTACGCTTAATCCTTCTTGAGCTTTTATGAAACATTACAAGAAATACAGGTGATACTTGAAGAAAGTAACCATATCATACCTGGGTTGTAAAAGAATGCAATCATTTGTGAATGCAATCTTTAATGATTCCAAATAAAAGATTGTATTCATTTACTTCACTTCAGTGTTATCACCATTCATGTGACATTGACATTGAAATTATTGGAATCCTCTTTTCTCCCATTAATTCTTGAGCCATAAATTGAATGCAATCTTTGTGAATTCATATGCATTCCTTCCATTCATTTGAATTAATTGCATTCAGTTTCATTCCTCGCATTCCTTGCATTTATTTTGATCCTTTTGAAACTTTCGTTTTTTAGCGGGGACCTTTTTTATGTTTGGATTTTTTTTTTTTGAGATAATAGGGATAATATTTAGCCCGGAAAACATTTTTGTAATGTTGTCGCTCAGCCACCCAACCTGTACTCCAGTCAGGAAACCCAAATACAGGCAGTTTTTGTGAGGGGATCTAATTTTTACAATTGAAATTTATTTTTGACATGCTTAGGATGAAATTCAGCCTGGAAGTAATTTTTTTAATCCTGTCGTTTGGATGACATTTTGAATATTGGCGCCCAATCTGGCCAAAATGGTAAAATAAAGAGAAACTGGTAAATTACTTGGAAAATTTCCATGGATAAAACAATGGTAAATATCTTCAAAGATAGGTGCTGAGTAGAAGCACTTTCTTGTCAAATATCAGTATTTCTACTTTTCGGAAACATACTTTTTACTTGCGATATTTTTTTGTATCAACGGGTGGAACCTCCACTTTTTTGATAATTTTTAATATTTTTAACATGAACAAAAGTTGCGGAAACGCCTCTAGATACCAAACACGTGTTGGGAATTAAAAATTGATATTTTGGAAAATAGGTATTGAGTATACGCACCTTCTGTTAAAACTTCAATGTTGCCACTTTTCAGGAACTAACTGTTTTTTATGTCAAAATCTAGGACTTCCCCCATTTTTGGTTAATTTAACGTGAAAAAGTTGCGGAAAAACCTCTGGACGTCAAACGTGTCTTGGAAAAATAACGGTTAAGTAGACGCACTTTTGGGAAAAACTTCAGTGTTACCACTTTTCGGGAAGATCATTGTTATGTCAAAGGTTGGGACTTCCACTTTTTCGGTAGTTTTTAATATTTTGAATATGAAAAAAGTTGTGGAAATACCTCCAGATGCCAATCGCGTTTTGGGAAAATAACGGTTGATGCCTTAAAGAAAAGATGTTGCGTTAGCACCTTCGGTTGATATTTCAGTTTTACTGCTTTAAAGGAACATAATTGATTTGATGTCAATGGGTGAAATTTCCACTTTTTTGGTATTTTGTAATATTTATTATTAACGTGAAATGTGGAATTGCCTTTGTCCCAACCTTTGACATAAAAAAGTATGGTCCCGAAAAGTGAAAACACTGGCATTTTACCCGATGTTTGGTCTACGCTACCCTTATATTAAAACAGATATCTCATTATTTTTCCTCCAAGCCTCTGGAATTTGGACACGTTTCCGCCATTTTTATTATATGGGAAATATTAAAAATTACCAAAATAATCACGTACCTGCTCTTATGATCCAGGCACTGCAGGCTTAAGAAAATTGTATATTAAACATGGAAATTATGAGAGACAAATATGGAGAAGCATGATATACGATATTTAAATTAGCTAAAACAACTCCTTTGACAGTTTGAGGGGAAAAAAAGAGTGCCATCTTAATTCTTGATAAATATGATTGTATGGAAAAAAAGTTTAAAATCGTTGTAGCGGATTTAAAAAACAAATTTCTTATGTATAAAATTCTTAAAACATTCTTAAAGACAAATTTTGGAATGCAAATCTAAAATATATATCTATGCGCTGATAAAACAAAATTTAAAAATAAATTTTCGTCCCATTTTGGGATATCGAGTTTTCAAAAAAAAAATTGAAACTTTTTTTCAATAATTCAAAAACTTTTTTTTGAAAATTTTGATATGCAATATTATTTAATCTTATCTTAAATTTGAATGTAAAAAAACTTATTTAAATCCGTTTAGCCGATGACGAGAAAATTTACAATAAAAAAAAAAACGTTCTACGATAGGTACTGTTAATAGTTGCTATGTGCAATTTTTTATAATTTTTTGTAGTAGAACGCACTAATTTTACTATATGAAAAAAGTTTAATCAAAACCATACGAGCCGTTTTTCAAAACAAACAAAATATTTTCCTTTGCGGTTTTTAAATTTTGTATGGAAGGTCCCGCTATTTTTTCATTAATGTAAAAAAATTTCTAAATATTTTTTTAGAAAGTACCAAAAAACTCTTAACTTTCGCTTTTCAAAAAAATCGATCATGTCATTTAGGAAATATTTGATTTTCAAAAAAAAAAAATTGAAAATTTTTTTAAAAATCCAAAAAATATTTTTTTTTTATTCTAGTACACCACTATTTATATTTTTTTGAAGCTTCTATATAAATAAATCTATATATATAAAAATGAATGTTTGTCTGTGTATGACCTATAGACTCAAGAACTACACGTCAGATTGAGCTCAAACTTTTGGGATATACTCAAAAAATGACTGGCAAGGTATAAAAAGTTACTGGAAAAATTTTCAATAAGTGGCGCTGTACTTTTATAATAAAAAAGAAAAATCGATGTTTTTATGTGAAAAAATAAAGTTTATTTCAAAAACAAGCTCTGTTTTTTATTTCAATAAATATACAGTCATAACTGTCGCTTAAATCGTGATTGTCAAGATTCAAACTAATTTCATATTATCTGAGGTCGAAAGAAGAAATGATTAAAAAAGATTTCAATATTATTGAATAATGAAAGTGAAGTGCAGCTGAACAGTAATTTTATGTGTATGTAATGTATGTATGTACGTTTATAATGTACAACGTAAGTAGGAATGGCTTCCAAACTGCAAAAGTGCAAGATCCCATGCAAATGAAATCTTCGAAGAGAACGCATTAAATATCGGAAATGATCGTTTAGCCTTTCAGAAACAATTTTTGACGCAATTAATATATATGTACATATAAGTACAAATGAAAGTGTTTTCCATAAGGATGGGTCAAAATTAAAATGGAATAAAACAAGCTTTGAAGTATGAACGAAACTCTTTTTTATTTGAAAGGCCAATGCACACATTTCCAATCGCACGACCTTGGTGGCCTGGCCAATTCACTTCACCTCCGCGAATGGTAATGAATTCCACTAAATGCTCATCTCAGTTCAGATTAAATAAATCTGTTTGGTGGTATGAAGTGGAAGTGAGATAGAATGTTTCATTTGTGTCAAACAATGACGAACTATATTCAGCCTCCATTGAACTCTTCAGCGCCATATAAGAATAGGTTCGTTTTGTAAAACTATTTCTCTTCTAGATTAACGAAATAAATTTGTATGGTAAATCTTCGAGATATAAAGAAGATTTGAGGTAGATCTCATTAATTCTCAGTTTCGTGTTTGGTGGAAAAGTAGCCTATAACTCTACCCTAAAATCCTTCAATCAGAATGCCCTTTATGCCACCAGCTAAAAGCTGTATGACCCATAGTGCTGTGCATATACACATCGGTTAATTCGGGCCAAAGAAATAGTTTTTCTTCGTTCGTTGGAAGTCTCTGTTAAATGAGTTGACGGAATTGATTGCTTAGGGTTCCCCTGCACACTCTTGCGGCCGATTTGTTGTTCTCGGCAGATTCTATGTTTCATTGACATACGGGTATCGTTTGATTGTTTTCTGAACCAATCGACTTGAATTTGGCCACCAAACGTTGAAAAGCCAGTTTGTAATTCGATTAGCATCACTTCACCATGCATATCTTATAAACAATGCACAAATTTTGCGGAAACAATTGGCTAAGTGTTCCTAAAAGCAACTTCTATAAATGAAGTATCATATCTCATATACAAGCTAAGACCAATGGTCGGACAGACTCTTTTTGAATGTTGCGACGGCTTCGATCATTTAAAAATGATTGTCTTTTTTTAATATTGCATTTTTCATAGGAAAAACTGGGTAAAATCATATAAAATAGCTCAAATAGCTAAGAAAGTGGCATTATCTATTTTTCTTTGTTCATTTTCATCTAAGTCGGACTCGTGGCGAAACCAATAAAAGTCTGTCTGGAAATTGGTATCGTGTAGAGGACAGTTTTAGCTTTCATTTGATACCACATTTATAGAAGTTGCTTATATCATAGATACACTTAGCGAAGAACGCAATCTGAAAAGTGCATTTTCTAACCATTGTGACTTAATAATTCTATTCTGAATAGATTCTCGTAATAAGCCCCTAAAACAGGTTCTACCTACAATAATATTTAGCGATATTTTCTTATGTTAATTTTGTTAGCAACAAAATTCTGTCTACCCGTGCGAAGCCGGGGCGGGCCAGCTAGTTCTATATAATATTGAAATCACTCAAACCGTTTTGAAGAAAATCGAAAATCAAAAAAATGGTTTCCTGGGAGGTACCATTAATAACCATATTTTGAAAAATGCTTTTCCACAAAAAGGAAACCTTTAGTAAAATTAATTTATTAATTTTTGTTAAGAAAAGGTGTGGAGGCGTTTTCGAGAAAAATGCGATTATGTTAAATTCCTAAATTGCGCCCCAATTGAGCGCCAGTTTTCGAAATGGCGTCCAAGTGACAGGATTAAACAAATGATTCCTAAGCTAAATTTCATCGTTAGCATGTCAAATTAAATTTCAAAAGTAAAAATAAAATCCCCCCACACAAAAAGTTCCAGGATTTGGGTTTGCTTGCCAGAGTACAGGTTGGGCGCCATTTTTCAAAATGTTGGCCAAGCGACAAGATTACAAAAGATACTTTTGGGCTAAATTTTATCCTAGTCATCTCAAAAACAAATTCCAAATATAAAAAAAATAGTTCCCATCAAAAAATGCACGCGAATTGGTTTCCTGACTTGACTATAAGGAACAATTATACGTGCAAGAGTTTTTATTATTGAATATGTTTGCTTGGCCCATAAGCATGCTTAAAATCGAAAATGCTTCTAGTCCGTTTCTCAGAGAATGCTCACACTGGCCACTTGTCAATATTTATTGTATAACGAGACTAAGCCGAATTTGAAAATCTTATACTTAAAAGTTTTTGTTTAAAATTAAAATTTTCTATCGAAATAATATTAATATCAAAAACTTTCATAAACAAATTTAAACATGAAATTTTACAAAAACCAAGATATAATAAAATTGAAGAACCAAAGATTTTTATTTTTTTTTTTCTAAATTGCGCTTAACTTTTTATAGGGTATGAAAATAAAAATCCGAAAAAATTTGGATATTTTTTGTTCTTCACCCAAATATGTATACCTATGTATAAAAACTCAAAAAAACCTTATGTACATAGATACGCATAAAATTCTAAAATATGTTTGTTTGGCCCATAAGCATGCTTAAAACCAAAAATGCTACTAAATTCACCCATGCGTTTCTGAAAGAATGGTCACACTGGCCACTTTTCAGTATTTTTGGTATAACTCGAAAACTAAGCCGAATTTGACAATTTTACATATAATACTTTTTGTTCAAAACTATATTTTCTATTGCAATGGATAGTTCAAACAATTTTACAAAAAAAATTTTAGCAGGAAAAGTTAACAAAACCAACTTAAAAAAAATAAAAAAATCAAGAATACCTAAATTTTTAATAAATTGTGCATAACTTTTTTTGAAGCAAAGAAAGGGTCAAGACATGTTCAGACAAAACAAAGTAGAGACTAAAGGCCTTAATGTGGCATGTTCAAAAATTAATATTTGTTCAAAATTGACAAAGATATTCCCATTCAAACCTTATCATTTCTTATAATTTTTCTTAGTTTTGGCCCCAAAGTCCCTTTTTCGGTACAATATCGCAAATTTCACTTTCGTAAAAATGTTCGGAATCAAAATGTTGATATAATATGACATTAGAACTATAGAGAATTTATAAAGAGGATGTTAGTTCGCAATTTCGTTTTTCGTCTGTTTTTAAATGCGTTCAGACCTACAGACCGAACGGTTGGTCCGATTAACATAAGATTTGGTATAAGGTGCTAGGAACGTTAAATTTGTCATAAAGTACCAAAAAATAGGCTATCGGCCAAAAACTGCGGAAAATGATAAGAAATGGTAAAGTTTGAATGGCTATATCTCTGTAAATTTTCAAATAATATGGCTTTTTTAACATGTCATATTAAAGCCGTAAGACTCCAGTTTACTTTGTTCTTGAATGTCTGGAGCGTATCATTGCTCCGAAAAAAGTTATGCGCAGTTTAGAAAAAAATTTAAAAATCTTAGATTTTTCGATTTTTTTTATGTTGGTTTTTGTTTACTTTTCCTGCCTAAATTTTTTTAAGAAATTTTCCAAACTATCCATTTCATTAGAAAATTTGATTTTGAACAAAAATTATTATATGTAAAATTGTCAAATTCGGCTTAGTTTTCGAGTTATACCAAAAATACTGAAAAGTGGCCAGTGTGACCATTTTCTCAGAAACGCATGGGTGAATTTAGTAGCATTTTCGGTGTAAGCATGCTTATGTGCCAAGCAAACATATTCAATAATAAAAACCTTTGCACGTAATTGTTCCTTTTTAAAAGGTCTATTCAATAGGCCATTTTAGTAGGGGCCATTTTTAAGAAAAAAAAAATATTTTCCTTAACGATTTCTCTATGGAAGGTACCGTTTGTATTTCGTAAAAGTTAATTTTTGTCTAAAGATATTTTAAAGAGTGTTCAAAAAATCCTTAAAATGCGATTTTCAAAAAAACCTTCATAAATGCAATATTAAACTTTTCTTTTCGCGGAAATAATCATTTTAAACTTATTTAAACTTTCTCTTCCCGGCGCGGCCGGCGCACGTTGCGAATAACGGGGACCAGTAAGAGTCAAATTTCTTGGAGACGTTGGGAAGAAATATTTGTATATATGGAGCATTCCATGCCAAATCTCCGAGTTTTTGACCCGACCCTCATCGATTTCGCTCATTTTTTGATATGTTGTGGTAGGTATTAAAAAAAACTTGCACGCCGACTTTCACCCTTATATTCCAATACGGTAATGAGTAATCAATTATTAAATTTTTGAGAAATTTTCTTTCAATTATTAATAATTGACAAGTAATTAATATCGATATCTTAAAAAGTTGGGTATTACTTTTTTTTCGTCTATATATGTAGTTTCAGGAAAAAATAAAAAAAAAATCAAAGTGATTATAACCCAGTTATTAACGTTTGAAAATTTAAACCACCATTTTAAAAAAGTGCGACAAATCGATTAAAAAAAAAAAATCAAAAAATTCTGCTCTTTATTACTTAACTTTTAAGTCCAAAATCAATTTGCGACCTCAATAGTTTCTTTTTTTTTCATCTTTTGATTTTTTTCTTTTATTTTTTGATTAACTCTTAAATCTTACGTTGGTAAAAAAAAATAAAAAAAACGTGCGTGGGAGGAATCACTAAAACCCAGGGTTGTAAAAGATTGCAATCTTTGCGAATGAAATCTATATAAATCTATCATATAATTCAACAAAAAGATTGCATTCTTTTCATTCTCTTTTAAGAATGCTACTTCAAAAAATTCAGTCGCCATTCTTTTTCGTTAAAAAGATTGCAATCTTTTTTGGAACTTCATACATAATGCTGCAGGTCAGATCAAAAAAATGATTTAAAAACAGAAGTAATACAAAGAATATCATGATATACTTTTTTTTAAACAGAAATCCTATCTTCAGTTCTCTTTATAAATCGATAATTCTTTAAATTAATAGTTTTGAAAGATAAACTTCAAAGTATTCCTTATGGGCGTTAGGAAATAGCGCCCAAATTGATTTGGAATCGTCGCCCAAAAATTTTGTATCACCCAAAAGCAAAGAAGAAGTGGGAAATATTGCCCAAAACCTACTTTGAACCCAAATAATAAAATGGAAATATCGCCCAAATATTTTACATGCGTAAATTGTTTAGGTAGAATTGAGGCGATATATATTTTGGGTGGTATTTCCAAACTTTACTTCAATGAATACGCAAAGTTTTTAGAATTGTTTGCGATGATAATAAATATTTGTTTAAGATCTGAAAATGAGACAGTTACATTTTAGGCTGTGAGTGAAAAGTGGTGTAACCAACTTTGTTTATCATATTTTTCGTTTCGAATCGATTTTTAATATTATTTTAACTGAGATTCAAGGAGTATACATATGTCACATTTTTGGAAAGCTTAAATATTTTAGAAATTAAAATTTTAGCTTCGATGACTTTTGATGCATAAATGTAAAAATACGAGACAAAAATATTAAAAATGCCAAAAAATGGGTTACACCACTTTTGCACTCACGGCCTCAATTATTGTTGGATTTTTGTATAGGATAAATTCAAATTTTCGTAAAATTCAGATTCTTTAAATGCACAAGAAACCTTGCATACACCCAACCTCGCATGCACCTCAAATAGTATAGTGAGCCCAAGCAGGGGGATTGCAGGGGGGCAGCATGCCCCAAAACATACCTCACTTTATATTCTCGAATTTTTAAATTTCACAAACCTAATAAACCCCCTCCTTTATTTGGTTTGTGAAACTTAAAAATTCGTGAATAAACAGTGAGGTATGTATGCAAGCAAGGGGGGCTTGGGCTCGCTATAGGATTTGGGTTAGATTCGAGTTTGGGTGTATGCAAAGTTTATTTTGCATTTAAGGTAAATGGAACCGTGTCCCGAGTGTTTTTTTTTTTTTTTAATTTTCTGCAATCGCCCCGATTGCATTTGGGCGATATTTCCTTGTATTGCAGTTGTTTTTGGCAATTTTTCCTATTTTGGGCTTTATTTCCCATTTGGCTATTTTAATTTATCAGTTTGGGCGAAATAAGGAAATATCATCCAAAATGAGAAAAAAATTACAACAACAATTGGTTCAGTGTTTTTATGGAATTGGCCAGCCATTCACGATACAAAAAAAAAACTGTGCAAATTGGGGCTTGCGCAGTTTACTTGTGTTGTGAATGAGGTTGTTTGTGCATTTTGTTTAGTTAACTGATGTAAAAACAAAAATAATTTTTGTTCAAGTTTTAAAATTTCTGCAGATTATGTGTCGTGAATGCCAAAAACTGAACAACCACGCAGCTAAAAAATTGTATTCATGAAGTGCACGTTGTTTTAGATTGTTTTTATTTATAATGTCTGATGAACAAACATTTTGGAGTTATTTTCTCGAACTTTATAAAGATCAGCTGGCTCTCTAGAAAATTAAAAGCCCGTAATATAACCACAGAATAATGAAGTGTTGGTTCAAAAACCCAAAGAAAAAAACCCTGTTCAATAGCAAACAGAATATAAAGAGCGAATTTCGAAGACATGTTCACTGAATGAAAACTTTTCAAAACTGAGAATTATGCAGTTCACTTGTATCATGTTTTGTAAAAACTGACTTGCGTGAAATGACAATTTGCGCAGTTATTTTGTGGCGTGAACGGCTTGCCTAGGGTGCTTCAAAAATCATTTTTATTTAAAAATCAATACAACTTTATGATGCTAGGTCGATACATAGTGATAAAGACCAAAATAACAAAAATTAAAAACATTTGAGGGCCATAAACTGCCAACATTTTACCGATATTTTCGATTGAAAATTAGATTTGTTCTTAAATGGTAGATAAATACAACTTTTTCAGTTCTAATGTTAAGGAGAAGGACATGACCTTTATAGGAGTGTTTGTGCGTTCATGTATGTAAGTATATAGCTTATGTACATTTAGTTCAAATATATTCTTAACTCCTATTTCGTTTACAACAAGCACACTTGCAACTGATGCGAAAAGGGGTTGATCTTTAAGATGACATAAAATTGGTTTGCTTGCAAAGAAAATCTTTCAGCTACAAAGTCTTAAACAACATCCATTTTCACTTTTACAAGAAAATACAAGAGCTGACTGAGCTTCTTATGAAGCGTAGTAGACTGCCTATGTCTAAGTTTGTTAGATCACTGGGATCATCGAAGTAAAAATAAACAAGGTGAAGTTTTCGTCTATGAGATAGAGCAGGGCACGTGCATAGAAGGTGAGGGATTGATTCTATCTCCGCCACCCACCCCCTCATCAGTTTTCCATCCGTCTGTGTAGATATGGACCGATTCATCATCCAAGAACGCCATATTCTCCCAGAGGGTTCAGAATGGTGTGGAATGTCCAATACTATTGTTGGTCCATTGTGAGAAAGCTTGAAGGCGTATGGCCGTATTTGCAGCCACCTGTTTGCTAAAAATATCGAGGGGCGTCAGATATAGCAGAATGTCTAGAGCGGCAGAGGGTGTCGTTCGAAGCGCACCACTTATACATAAACAAGCCGAGCGTTGTGTTTTGCTTAGTTTGTCGCAGTTTACCGCTTTATCTAGAACAGTCCACCATACTGCAACACCATAAGTGAGAATCGGTCTAATCACCGAAGTATATAGCCAATGAGTAATACGAGGTTGAAGGCCCCATTTATTCCCAACGGCTTTTTTGCATGAGAAGAGCGCCTCTGTGGCTTTTTTAACTCTTTCTTGTATATTAGGTTTCCAACTCAATTTTTTTATCTTAAATAAAACCATTTGGGTCGCTTGATAAGTAAAAGTTAATGGAATACCTTTTATAAAAGGGGGGTCTACATGAGGGATTTAATATTTCCTTGAGAATAGAACAAGTTCTGTTTTATGAGGGTTGACACTCCGACCACACCGGTCCGCCCAATTGGTTAGCCTATTCAAAGCATTTTGTAAGAGTTCTTTTTAGGTGTTAGGCAATTGCAACATCGTCCGCATAGGCAATCACTCTGTAACCCTCCGCTCAGGCATGTTACAGCTCATTTACCACCAAGTTCCAGAGAAGAGAAGATAGGACACCGCCTTGTGGCGTACCTCTACTAACAGACCTTCTAGCAGAAAAGCCGCTCAGTTTTGAGTTGATGACCCTGCTAGCCAGCATTTGGTTAAACAATTCACTTAGTGAACCATCTACCTTCAGGGATGTCAGTGCAGATGCGATTGCAGATGTGTCGACATTGTTAAAAGCGCCTTCTATATCTAAGAAAGGAGCAATGATGGAGGGAATATTCTGTGGTTCGTACCAGAGTATGTAAGGCACATCAAGATACAACACAGTGTATTTATAGCAAACAAACTCTTTCATTTGTTTCAGTCTGTCTGTCTGTCTACATAAACTTTTAACCATTAATTATATAAAAGATTCTATGTTAATATGTTTTCTTATTTATGTGAAACTAAAAATAACTTCAAAAACTTTTATTTCTTTGATATAGCTAATGAAAAATCTTATTAATTAAAAACTTTATTTTGCAAAACAGAAAACAACAACTACGCAATTCATCAGCAAGAACGTAATCAGGTCAGCTAAGGTTTTGAAACAAAATAAGAATTTGTGTGTGCAATTCATTGAATCCTTATAACAGAGTTTGCTTTGTACAGTGTGAGTTAATGACCCACTTCAACTAAACAAAACAAGTCAACTTTTTGCAGATAGTTTGCGTCTGAATAAATATGTCTTCATCGATTTAACTGATTGCGAAACCATGTTCAAGTCATATTACATTTCTTACAATATGTTTGATACATTTCGTCTACCAACTTGATCCTTCTTTGGATTATTATGGTGTTGCTTTTGGAGCATTCCACATAATGAGTAAGATTGAGGAGTACAGTATATTTTCAATAACAATGTGCTAAGAACATTGGTTCTACTTCAATGATTTTAAATAACAGAAGTTATTAAAAGAGAATATTAATTTTGTTTGTATTTTTTCATACAGGTTAACCATATTTTTGCTATTAAAATGTTTGGGAGACGCACAATATCTCAATCGGACGAAATACCCAAAAAATTGGAATCCAGCTAGACGTAATCCCCATGAGGAATGGGTGCCCATGGACAAAATCCCCAATAAATATTTTTTTGGTCAAAATCCCCAAATCTTAAAAAATCTCCAATAGTCCCCAAAATAGTTTTTGAGAATAGCATACACCCTCTCTCTTTGTTGAATTTGCCTCTGAGCTGTTAGGCTAAAGTGTTAATTTTTTGCAGAAGTAGTAACTTTTATGTTTTGGATGATATTATGAAGGTACATTTTACATGCTCATTTGATACAAGACCTTACGGTTAAGGTTGAAAGCTTCGTTTTTGAGAAAAATATAATGGAAGTACCTCGTGGCATGATGGTTAGTGCGTAGGACTGTCATGCCGAAGGTGTGGGTTCGACTCCCAGCCGTGCCACCTAAAAACAGAAATGTTTTATGCGAGGTACTGCCTCTTGCGAGGAACTGACAATCCTCCAAGAGTATACTAGTCATTAATAGCGCTGCTCATTTAGCCGTTCGGACTCGGCAAAAAACTGTAGGTCCCCTCCATTCCTGCCAAGAACACGCACACAGGAATGGTTGAGAGTTGTAAGTCACTAAGCCCTGGTTCTCCACGAGCTGTTGCACCACCCAATTTTATGTTCCATAATTTTGATGATCTGTCAGTGAGTGAGTGAATCAGTGAGTCAGTTACGGTTTTAGCGACTTTCGAGACCCTATATCTCAGGAACTACTGATACTAAGGAGATGAAATTTAGTGAGCTGACTGTTATTGACTAGTTCAGAATATTTTGGGAAGTTTCTTAGAAGTTTCTGACTTTATTGGTAGGTACTGAAGTTAGAGGGGGCTCGAAAGTCGCCTGAGTTTGTTCCTGTAAAAAGGGTGTAGTGCCGCGTTCTTGGCTGGGCACTATCGTGCCCTTTGATTATTTATTTTGGTTCCTAAGACTTTTTTGGGGTTTCATTTCATTTTGTATAATTTACTTGAAAATGCTAAGACAGCAATATCTTACAAAAACAGTATTGCTTAAATCCGCTAATCGAGGACCCAGAGCTTACAAAGTATCGCTTATTATAGACCCGTCCTTTATTTACAGAGCTTTTTAACATGACCCTTATATTAGATAGGATCAGTTAATAAGTAGCCGAATAGCTGAAAAATCACTCGATTTTGGTCAGCTATTCTGTTTTTTACTGATGCTTTTCAATATAAGGAAGGTGTTAAAAGCCAACAACGAGTAACAGAAATCCCCTACTCTGACTTCCCCGTGGTTAGCATCGGGTGCCTAGTACCTCAATTAGAGATGGGGTTTCAATCCGTGTGGATGGTTGTGAGTGGCAGCAAACGAGAGAAGGGGGAGGAGTGTTCCCACTAAGGCACTTTCACATTCAACAAGATGGCAGTGGAAGAATTCCACAGATGGAACAAGTCAGGCTGAACATTCTTTCAATTTTGGTTTAACTTTATCGTTCAGTTGTCAAAAATCAACTGAAATCGATGTACGACGCTATAAATATCACCCTTGTACACCAATCACGCATCTAAAAGATATGAAGCCTGAATGGAATTGCACTGACCATAACTTTTACTTTAGAAATCACGATGGCACCTCAAAGGAAAGGCTTCCAAAATAGTCTCTGAGTTAACTCACAAAATGAGGTGAAATAACATGGAGTTAACTCAAGATTTCAATTGAATGGAAAATACGTAACTCAGGCTTAACCCCGAGACTAAGATGATCTCGCACTGAAAAACTGGGCCTTAATGATCACCTTACACGATGTATATAAAGTTAGCAGGACACTTTTGGAAATTCACGTTAAAAACTATCCTATCATTTGTTGCTACTTAATTGCGAATTAGTTAAGCAAAAAAAAAATTTTTATTGCATTTTTGTTTTGCGAAAATATGGGTGTCCTGCTAACTTCATATTAACTTAGCAGGACAACTTTCTCAAAAATGAAGATAGTCGAGCTGAAAAAAGTTGGTTATTTAGAACTTATTAATTGCGAATTAGTTACGCAAAAAAAATTTAAATTCTTAAAATGTAAATTCAATTTTTAATCGTGGCTGAGTACTTTTAACTCACCGATTTTGGCGAGTTAACTGTGGTTCAACGATGCATGGCTCAAGCATGTAATTTAATTGGCTATTTTCACATACTTGAACCTTGAACTCCAGTTAAGACGTCTTTGGTGGCACCATCAGAAAATATAGCCTGCACGACACTACTTCCGATAACGGACTCAGGATAATCAACTTTGCTGCGAGCCAAAACGTTGTGGTAGCTAGTCCACAGTTCCCACATCTTGAAATCCACAAGGCGATATTGTTCTGTTCAATCAACCCCAACCAGATCGGACGGCAACAGTAGCAAGAAATCGCCCAGTCCTTATCCGATCGAGTCTCTCGCACCCCTTAAAAAGTCCTATGCTGACAACCTCAAGCATTCAACAAAGAAAGCTGGCAATTACAAGCCAAACAAAAGGCAAACAAATCGACACGAGGGATGATTTTGCAGGAGTGAAGCTCGGAAGTATTACCAAAACGTAAAAGAACCTCTCAAGGTTACAAGGCTCGAATCAAAGCCTGCAAAGACGATCAGGGGAGGTGCTGAAGATATGGAAAAATCATTTTTGTAAATTGTATAACGGTAACTAAGAATTGAGTTCCACTGCCATGTAAAATTGCACTATTCAATGTGACGATGTGACGCACGTTGGCCAACAATTCTTTCCACCCGGTCTCGCCAAAATGAAGAAATTTTATCTAAACTTAAGTCTTATAAAGTCAATGAAACTGATGGTCTTACTTGGCAAGTTGTTCAAGTCGACATGGTGATGAATTGGTTTGGAGTATGCACTTAGAGAGGCGAGCTATATAAAGCCATGTATAGTTTAAGCTTGAATTGTAAGATTGTGCAGGATGATGATAATAACACAAGCTGATTCATAAAGTTGAGCAAATACCTCATCGATACCTCTTATGTCAAAAAAGTTTTAGTAAGGTGCTTTCATGCGACTTTTGATCTTTTTTCTTGAAAGAAAAGCCAACAAATCTCTCATGGGGCCTTATCTATAAAAGACATTACAATGGCTCTTTGTGAGTATTGAGTCTTACGGGCTTTTCAGAGACGTTGACCTGGTCAAAAAGCTAAGATGGCTGGGACACGTGGAGTGTATGGACTACGACGCACCAGCCCGACGAGTCATCGAATCTACCACTGATGGTCTACGCAGCAGAGGAAGACCCCACCTCAGGTGGCGCACGTAAGTGGGGAGCGACCTCAACCAACTTGGAGTGCGTAACTGGAGGCAGCTAGCTAGGGACTGAGTGACTTTTTCAAACGATCTTAGATTTCCATCAAATGATAATAAGGGTGGAGAAACAAGCTGAAACCATTGAGCTTTTAAGATCAGTACGGCAAAAAAAAAGGATCAGCGCTGGAATTTCCCTTTGTAACCAAGTAGATATTTCCGGACAACCAGTAGAGATTGTAGAGAATTTTCAATATCTTGGCAGTATTGTCTCTACGGATGGTGGGACTAAACTAGATATAATCAGACAGATTAGAAAAGGAAATCTGTCCAAAATATGGAGAAACAACTGTATAAGCCTTAAGACTAAGCTGCAACTATTCCGCTCCAATGTTGAATACGTGTTTCTTTATAGATGCAGGAATTGGAAATTAACACCCCCGCTTTCAGAAGAAAGCCGCAAACGTTCACAAACTGATGTCTGCGAAATAGCTATCTTGAGGATTTTCTGGCCTAACCGTATCTTCAATGATGAAATTCATGTGAGGAGAGGTCAGGAAACCATCGATTCTATGATACGAAAAAGTAAGTGGCAGTAGATTGGACATACGCTTTGAAAAGGTCATGATTGCATTGCTTGTCAAGCAATGCAATGAAGACCTTACAAGCAGCGAGGCAGACGAGTGGCCCAACCTAGAAATACTTGGCGAAGAACGGTCGAAGAGGAATCAGCACAACTAGGGAAGAGTTGGAGGGAGCTGAGGTATATCTCCAGAAACGGTGCACGATGGCACGTAGGAGTAGTGGAGGCCCTATGATCCTTAAAGGGAACGTCACGAAAGTTACAGGTCCGAGGACCTACGTTAGTAAGAGACTTTGTCTATCTAGGCTCCGCTATCAACTCAATGAACAATATCATCAGAATCAATGAAGAATTACTCTTACTTCTTCTTTGAACATAGAAGGATAGAAGGCAATTGAGTAGCAAAGCTCTCTCTCTAACAACTTAAGTATCCCTTTATAAGACATTAAGGTATCATCCCAGTCTAGATGTATAGTTTTTTTTTTATAATGAGCGCGCACCAAAGATGTTATGACTTTCCTTAAACTTTTTAAACACAGAACGAGCGTTAAGAATATAGGGAAGGATTCAAGTGAAAATACCGATGCACATTGGTTTTGTAGTTCTAAATATTGAAATGTGAGGGAAATACAGAATCAGATAAAGCATTCCACATTTAGGTAGTGCGACTAAGAAAAGATTCTCTATACCTACTTAACACTGCCTCCGAATTTGGCCTCAAGGGTAAACGCAGGTGCCACTCATGGATAGTTGCTTAGGAGATGGATTTGGCTTTGGCGACAGAAGACAGAAGATAGCATTGAGTTTTCGATGCATTAAACTCTACGCGGTTTTTATTCTCCATTATCATACGCTGCCATTCAAGTTCCACATCTGAAGAACAAAGGAGTGAATCTTGGAACGATTATGAAAAGCTGGGGGTTCTGTCGTCTGCAAACAATTTAATGGATTAGAAGTTTCAGACAGAAGATCATTTAAAAAATAAGGAAGAGAGTCGAAGACAAAACGGAGCCCTGGGGCACACCAGCATTTATTTATGAATATCAGACTTAAACCGTCCAACACAACTTGTGCGATCCGAAAGGTAATTTCAAATCCAACGATGAAGAGATTCATCAATACCACATGAACGCATTTTCGATAAGAGAGCTTGTTGCCAAACTCTATCAAACGCTTTTGAAATATAGAGCGCAATAATCTTAGTTTCTCCAAAACGATGTATAGATTTGTTCCACTGCTCGGTGAGATATACCATCAGATCACCAGTAAACGGGGGACCTATTGCTACGAAAGCAATAATGCCGGTCATTAAGAAGCTCTCGTTGTTCGAGATATTTCTTAAAATGATAATTTATGAGCGTTACTATGACCTTGGAAAGAAGGAACCTAAGTGCAATTGGACGGTAGTAAGAGGGAGGAGAAGATTTGCCTTTCTTATGGAAAGGCTAGACAAATGCTGTTTTTCATCCACTTGGAAAGATACCAGTAGAATAGAAAAGATGGAAAAGCTTACGCAGTCGCCTTGTCAGCGTTGAAGGACACTGCTCAGAACAATGGGAGGGATGCTATCCGCACGTGCAGATTTGTGTACATAAAGATCTTTAAGCAAGCAAATTGGCTTCTTTTGAGCTAAGATAGTGTCATTGAGTATGACCGTTGGAACCGAAGACGAAGTTGTACTTTTAATGTTTTTTTACTTATGAAAAAAATTTTGACTACCTTTGGGACATGTAGTATTTTTAGGTGCAGTAGCATGGGATGATGAGTATTCCTTAGACTGTTATGAGAGAAAAATTCTCCCGGAAAATGATACAACAACAATCTGTATTGGCTGTGCAGCGACACTGGCTGAACCCAAAAAAAATTAAAAGGTAGGTTACTTATAGCTAAGGCCAATGCTTCGTCCCCAAAAGTATTTGAATCAAACCCGCTGTAAGGTGCCTCAACTTGGTGTTCAAAACTGTAGCCAGGTCTATAGCTAGACCGAGCTGGTTAAAAAGAGCATATTGAGGCCCTGACTAACCCAGGTACCACCGCGCCGTGAATAAGGTGTTTTTCAGTGCGAGATCATCCTAGTCTCGGGGTTAAACCTGAGTTAACTTCAGAAACGTGTTTTTCAGTCAATTGAAATCCTAAGTTAACTCATCTAATTTGGTGAGTTAGCTCTGGGACCAAATTGAGGGCCTTTTCAGCTGTAGCACCATCTCCATTTCGATATTGAAAGTTACTGCCAGTGCAATTCCGTTGTGGCGCCATCTCGATTCCTATACGTAAAAGGCGTAGAAGGGTGATATCCATAGTGTCGCACATCGTTGGACCTAGAATTTTGACAGCTGAAAGATAAAGTTAATCCTCAACTGAAAAACTGTTCCAGAGTTAACTCAGGGTTAGTTAATTTTCAAGATTAGGTAACTCTTATTTAACTCAAAGTAAACTCTGAACTGAAAAACTGATCCTAAGGGCCAGCTTTTCAGTTCAGGCTTTACTCTGAGTTAAATCTGAGTTAGCTAAACCTGAAAATAAATTAACCCTGAGTTAACTCAGGAACAGTTTTTCAGTTGAGGATTAACTTTATCTTACAGCTGTCAAAATTCTGAGGCCAACGATGTGCAACACTATGGATATCACCCTGCTACGCCTTTTACGCATAGGAATAAAGATGGCGCCACATCGAATTGCACTGGCAATAACTTTCAATATCGAAATCGAGATGGCGCCACAACTAAAAAGACCCTCAATTTGGTGCCCGAGTTAACTCACCAAATTAGACGAGTTAACTCAGAGTTAACTTTCGATTTCAATTGACTGAAAAACACGTTTGGAGTTAACTCCGGTTTAACCCCGAGACTAGGATGATCTCGCACTGAAAAACTGGCCCTAAGTAAGTTAATAAATAAGTAGAAGTTATAGGTACCTACCCTTTTGGCCTATTACAAATAGAGTTTCGTTTCTCAGAATCTTCAGTACCAAACGGTACTTCTCTTGAGCATTCCAGGGTTTTTTTGAGAAGATCTATTATAATAATCTTGAAAAATTAAGTCAATTTTATTCTTGGTTAATTTAAATCGGAATTTACAGACTTTCCTTCGGTGATGATAGTGTTTTTTAAGTATTTCTAAGCCAAACTGGATCAAATCGATATTCATCATTGCTATTGCAATTTGTCTGTCAGGTTGGTGTTGATCTACGAAATACTCGTTAAACTTTGTATCCTTGTCATTCGGTGTTAAAAAATAGAACACACATACATCATGATGACCTACATTCCTACATACCTACATAGGTATGTACCTAATTTGAAAATTTAATAAAATACTGTAAACCTCTTTGGTAGGTAGATACCTACACTATTCTTCTCGATCTTTCAAACAATAAATCCACATCCTTACCAAGGACCATCCACTTAAACTAATCAATTTCATTTTCTATTTCTTACTTCCTAATCTAATAAGAACATTACCCAAATCCCATAGAGAATGTTCTTTCAATTGAAATAATCTTTCTATAAATAAAAGTCTTAAACCTAAATTTACATTCAATATTCCTGGTTCTGGTCCATAAATCGGAAGCACGTGCTGCCTATTCACATTCGGATTCATTTGTTTCCAAGCTTCATTCCTAATACCATATATCTACAGATAGCAAAACAACTCGTATGCTTATATAAGGGTACCAACTGTTTGACTTGTAGTGTACTGTACTGTACATTGTATCAAAAACCTAATTGCAAAATTGCAAGATAAATTAAAATTTAGATACCTATATTCGGCATTAAAATTTACGAATTTTTACCTTCTTGCAACGTCATAATGCAATTTCACTCATTTTTTTTTCTTTTTCAAAAGTGAATTCCCCTAACAATTCCATTTTTTAACAAAAAATATTGATTCACCTGAATTCTTAGTTTTATATTTTTCAATTTAACCCAGAAAGCTGAATAATTGTTATATCCGTTTGAAAAAATAAAAAAGGATTCGCTGAGCAAGTTCAATGCAATTGAAATTCCTGTCAACTCACTCATACCGAAAATGGCAGATGCAAATATATTTAAAAAAAAAAAAGAAAAACTGTTTACACTGTCACTACGGTGTGTTATGTAAATGTCACCTACAGGACCCAGGACCATGTTCCATGTTACAGGATGTGCGATTTTACTAGTTTTTTTTTTTTTTTTGTCAGTGATTTTGATTTATGATATCCGCAAAAGAACAATGAAAATTCATCAGCATATGCACACTACTTGCACTTACACACTCAAAGAGTAAGGGTATCTAAAGGTATTCATAATAAATAAAAGCTTTTTGTAGATATTAAGGAAAAAAATGTGAAAGGACATTGAAGATTTAATCCACTTACTTGGGAAAATTCTAGAAGGAAATTTGTCCTCTGATGGTCACTAATATTTTTTAAATTTGATTAGGAATATTATGTTTTTTTATCAAGAAAACAATTTTCTGGAACTTTTTTAAGGAAAGGCATCAATAAACTTTTTATTTTTTGCTATTAACAGACACAGGTTTGCATTTTTTGAGTGTGCTAAAAGCTTTTTTACACTAATTCCTGTTATTGTATTGAGAGTAAGAATTGTGTCTTCTCTTTTCTACTCACGTTTCATCAATACACGATTACTTTTGTTTCAATTATTTTTAGCTTTTTTTTTTAACAAACTTGGTTTTGTTACACAAAAAGGACTTTATTCAAATTCACACACACACAGGGATATAATCATATGGGTATAAGGGAGAGCTTTTTTGAAACGAGTATCGATGAGAAATTACTATTTTTCTTTACCGTTGCGTTGTCAAAGTGGGCGAGGTGGAGACGGAACGATGGGTCGAAGCTTGTTACTCTACTCACTGCTGCCTACAGAGAAAAAGGACGATTTCGATTTTATACACAATTAAATTCCTTTGCCAGTGAAACACTTAAAAACTGATGATAATATACCAAAAGTATTATTACACTTTAACACCAAAATACAACAAGAAGAAATAGTTGAATATTTTTGCAAAAGGATTTCAATTAATTTAAGACTAAAAGACACGTTTTAAATCGTTGTTTTAGATAATTTAGCAAGAGACGGACTCTGACTCACATAACCGTGGTTGTAAGAACTGAAAATCGGCCCAGGAAATTCACGATAATTAACTAACAAACATCAGTATCCTTAGGAACACAATGAGACTTGAAACATCCAACTCAACTCAACCGACGACGACGACGACGAGGACGAGCGATGGCAACGACGTCAACGACACACAGAATAAGAAAGGTGACAACAACAACAATAAGGATTTCAGCTACGGCTATGGCAACAACTTCATATACAACAGGTTAAATGGATTTTTTGGCAATAGACATAAAACGAGTACAAAAATACAGGAAAAACTTTTTCTCAACTTTTGCCAAAAGAGCCAGGACGCGAATTTGCTTTTGCACCGCAGTGGAAAATTATAAATCTTTTTAACTGAAGAATTTTAGTGATTTCAATACGCCCGAAAAGCTGAGGTCCTTGTTGATTATTTAGGAGCTAATTAACAAAAGGAACGATTTGTTTTTTAGCGAATTTTCAACAATTACCGACGATGAACAAATTTTTACGTGCGAAAGATTATATCGAACGCTCGGAACTTCTCGTGTGTGTTGATATTTTGTAGGTATGTAGGTATATTTTAGAGTTGTTACAATCCCCAAAAACACCCTTCTTCTGGTTAATATATGGTTGTGGGGCTCTTTTTTACTTGGCTATAGGTATGTGAAGTTTGCCTTTGGTTGTGGTAGTGATGTCTGGGTTTAGCCACATGTACCTACATACCTATAACAGAAATGGGCGAGTTTGAAAAAAAAAAAACAATATTCAAAGGACTTCCGAAAACTACTTCAAAACCCAGAGAGATACAATTTTAGGGAATTTTATATCTTTTCCTTTCTGTTCTTCTTAATATTCGAAAAATGTTTTTCGTTCAATCATTTGTTCTTTTAAGTAAATTTCAAAGAAAAAGTTATTGAATATATTTTGGGAATTAGAAATGGGAAATTGCTGGCATTTGAACCACAAAGCTTTATCACATTTGAATCTCACCCTCAATTCTCTATATCCCTCACATTATATTCAGAACCCCATCATCAGGGTGAGGATAAAGCTTTTAAATCTGACAGTTAAAAAGTAAAGTAGCAGCAGCTGGTGTGGTGGTTGTGTAGTTTTTAGCCTTAAGTGAATGTTCGAAATTCGAAGATGAATTCTTATTCCTGTTTTTGTTTTTGGGGTGACGTGACACTCAACTTTATAAATCTAGTTTCTGTCATGATGTTTTTGACATTATTTATTCTTAAAGCATTTATTCCAAAACTATGAATTTTTATGAATTTTTTTTTTTGTATTACTTCTGACAGAGCTTTGTGCTAATTTCGTAGTAATTCGTAGTTTTGGGAACTAGGTACACGAACAGACAGAATTATAATGTTTTATTTTATTTACTTAATGTTGTTTGTATGTTCTTGTGATGTGTCCCTTAAATAAGGATGCTATAGGCAAAAGTCATTTTGCGGATTTATTTAAAGAAAAATTAATTTAATGGGTGGATTTTTTCTAGAAGATTTTCGAGTGATTTACCATTATTAAATCTACATTTAAAATGTAATTTTTAGTCTTTGATCCTATCAAGGATTTTCCTATAGCAAAATTGAATTATGAAGACAGTAAAAAATATTGGAACATATTCAGAGATATTGTTAAAGCTGTTGCTAGCAAAACTGAAGTTCATCTTAATGAAATTTCAAAAGATAAACTCCAGTTTTGCCAAGCAACAGCTTTGACATCAGCATATATGAATATAACCCATTATCTGGGAGTAGCGAATAAGCACTACGAAGGAGAAATTTCTTAGATATTATTGGTGTTTTTCAATAGGAACCTAGATATTTTATTTTATGGAACGAGGTGGGAATATAATTTCAAAAACATTAACACCAATACCTACATATTAATAAATGCAAATTAAAGATCATTTAAGATGAGTGAGTTAAGAGCGAAATCTTATTATTAAAACACGTTAATCAACAACTATCTCTCCAAATTAAATTCATCAGCGAGTTATTAAGAGGCCAGTTATAGCAATCAGCGAACGAAACAAGACTAATTTTCGAATTTGTTATTTACGAAGTTTTCATTTGAATTGAAAAACAAATGACACGCAATGAATTTTCAATAGAACAATTATTTTTTGTTTGAAATTTTCCTGTTGTTAATTCATTTGTTTTTACCAGCTGATTGTCATATCAAACGAAACTGAACAAACTGTTCCAATGATTTGTGTTCCAATTTATTCCTGCATGTTCCACTGATAGAACTGAGGATGAAAAGATTTTTCGTATGCATTTTAATCAGGAAAGTTTTGCAGTAAATAAGTTGCATGTGTGAATATATTCAGCTTGCCATAACTGACATATGTTTCCTGCTCGCTATACAAGACCATCAGGAAAAAATATTCAATTTCATACTGTTACACCTTTTCCTGATCTCTATTCGTAGAGGCAGCAAAAAATATTATTGTCATTTTTGCTAAAAAAAAAAAACTAGAGGTACAAGAAAAGCAAGACTTTTGTAGCAGGTTTTCATTTAAATTTCGTATGCCTACTTCATGCATTTAACATAATTTTCATTAACTTAGAGTTTTTAAATTTGGAACTAACTTTTGATCAACGTTTTGGTGACATTAGGTCTGTTATTTTCCTTGGCCGAATAGGCTTGGACGAAAAAACGGCGTCGGGGCTAAGCAATTTACATGTTAAAATTAACAACAACTAAGCCTTATCGGGCTTAGCTAAGCCCAGAGAATTTTCCGGCTTAACTTTAGCCCAGATAAAAACTGTGTTAGGTTAGGTTAGGCTAGAAGGGGTGATGATACGGCAAGCCGCCTCATCCCACTCGGATCTCCATGGATCCATTGCGCTCCCCAGGATAAAGGTAGGCAGGTGTGAGGAGGGGACGGGTGTGGGACTGAGGACAAGTTTAGGAATGGGATGCCTCCTTGAACCACCCTGACTTCTGAGTGAATTTCAGGATATTCTTTAGTGGCAGGGTAGAGATGTCGCCCATTTCGTCGAAAAAGTATTCTCCGAGGGCCTCTTTTCTAGTTATGGCCAGACTGGGGCATTCACAAAGGAAATGGGATGAGCCCTACTCCGCCTCTTCATCTTGACACCCTCTACATAAGTCAGATGGGTTGATGTCCATTCTGCTCATGTGGGTTCCCAATGAGTTGTGGCCCGTTAGGACTCCCACTAGGAGCGATAATTGAGGCCTGCTTAACTTGAGTAAATATTCAGTTTTTTTCTTTGATATGTTCGGCCATAAATTTCTTGAAACCCGACAAGTGTCAAGTGATGACCATCTGACGTCTGCAGCTTCAAGGAAATTCTGGTGGATTCTATTTTTTTCTTGCTCCAGTGGCATAAGTACCGAAAATTCGATTTGGCTAGGATCAAGAGATGATCCGTTTCTGGCCAGTTCATCTGCCATTTCATTCCCGAGAATATCACGATGTCCAGGGACCCATATAAGGGCTACTGTGTTTATTGCGCCTAAAGATCTAAGTTCAGTTCGACAGCGATCTACCAGTTTGGACTTAATACTGATTGAAGAAATAGCTTTAATTGCCACCTGGCTATCTATGAAGATGTTTATATTGCTATTGACTATTTCATGAAAGGCAAGATATTTCGCGGCTTCTACTAGGGATACCTGTCATCGCCACTGGGTTAAAATCTATGTGCGGTGTGACGTAATCTGTTTGAATGTCTATGTCAGTGAATTTCATTATGGTTCTGTGACCGAAGAGGCCCTTTTTCCAATTATTGCACTGTTTAAGTCTAAAAGCACTTTTGGCCGCCAGCTCTTTCGTAAACAGATCGAGCGGAGCTAGTGAAAGGAAAGTTTCTAGGGCTGCTGTAAGTGTAGTTCTTATAGCACTGGTAGTGCCAATACACGCTAGTCTTTGAATTTTGGTCATGGTCTTAAGATTGGTTTCCTTATCTAAGGCTGGCCACCAGACCATGCAAGCGTACGTTAGTATTGGCCTTATTATGGCTGTGTACATTCAATGAATGGTTCTGGGGCTGGGACCCCATCTTTAACCAAAAATTCTACTACAAGTGTAGAATGCAATTGAGGCTTTTTTCTCTCTTTCTTTTATGTTTTCTTTCCAGTTTAGTTTACGATCAAGTACAACGCCAAGATATTTGGCAGTACCCGAAACATGTAGCAGAGTACCATTAATGGTTGGTGGATCAATGTTGGGAATATTGTGTTTCCTCGTAAACAATACCAATTCTGTTTTCAGTGGGTTAACGTTGTTGAGTCCGCAGCTACAGGCCCAATTGCTGAGCTTGTCAAGAGCTGTTTGTAGGAGCTCACACAGAGTAGGGACAAATTTTCCTGAGGCCATTAACACGATGTCATCGGCATATGCAATGACCTTGATACCACTCAGACTTAGTTTGACTAAAATCTG
Organism: Dasysyrphus tricinctus; assembly: GCA_963921185.1. NCBI lineage: Eukaryota > Metazoa > Arthropoda > Insecta > Diptera > Syrphidae > Dasysyrphus > Dasysyrphus tricinctus. The sequence continues at coordinate 114,812,552 of OY992530.1, forward strand.
GTTGACAACTAGGAGCCAAAGCAAATGAGATAAGACTCCACCCTGTGGAGTACCCCTACACGCCCTAACTTTTAACTTGCTATCACCCATTTCTACATTTATTAGCCTCGTTTGGAGCATGGAGTCAATCCATTTTATCAGTATCGGATCGATGCTGGCGTAGCTAAGGGCTTGTCGAATCGCACTGTTATCAACATTATTATAAAGGCCCCTTCTATATCGAGGAATGTTGCCAGAGTGAATTCTTTGAAATGGATTGATGGATCGATTGTGCCTACAACTTCATGCAGCGCTGTCTCAACAGATTTGCCCTTCATGTATGCATGTTGGGCCTGTGAGAGCACACTATCATTCAGATTAAGGCGAATATGAGTTTCAATTAATCTTTCTAAGGTTGTGAGAAGAAAGGAGGATAGGCTTATAGGCCTGAAATCTTTCGGCTCAGTATGAGTGGCCTTGCCAGCTTTCGGAATGAAGATGACATTGACTTCTCTCCAACTAGAGGGAATATAGGTGATGTTTAGACAACCCCTAAAAATATCCACTAGAATTGGAACAATTATGTCTTTGGAGCTTTGGAGCATAATTGGAATTATTCCATCAGGCCCTGCAGACTTGTATGCAGAGAAGGAGTCAATGGCCCACGCCACATTCTTATTATTTATCATTTGGTTACCTATGTTACAGGTTTCACTGATGTTAGGGCCTCTGTCCACAAGAGATGTATCGGTGGTACATCCTAGGAAGTGAGTACTCAAAAGTGACTCCAAGGTTTCAGAGCAGGAGTCTGTCCAGGTATTGTCCGGTCTTTTTAAGAAACCAGGAGGAGTATGAACCTTAGACATGACTTTACTGAGCCTAGCTGCATCATTCGTTGACTCAATGTCTGTACAAAATTTTTGCAGGCTGCTCTTTTTACATAGGTTGTTCGATTTTTGTACATATTTTTGTTGATCTTGAAGAGATCCCAGTCAGCGGGTTCGTTACTGTATTTTGCTCTATTGAACAGCCTCCTTGAGTTTTTCCTAAGAACAGACAGCTCTTTGGACCACCATTCGGGGTTGAGCTTGCCTTTCCCTTTGGAAATGGGGCAAGAACTATCAAAGGCGTTTTTAATGGCTATCGTTATTTCATTAACATGATTTTCAATCTCCGAGCAGTTTGTCAGCGGTTGATTCTTATAATGACCCAAAGAAGAGGCCAATCTAGTATTGAAGGCGTCCCAGTTTGCTTTTCTGGGGTTTCTATAGGGTTTTGGGTTTTCTAACTTGTGCTTTATTTGAAATGTTATTATTCTATCTAAAAACTGTGTTACCGGCATGTATTTCAAAAATATTATCGATAGTTTGTATGGAAACTCCATTTTGTTTGTTATAGCGTCGCTAAGCCCTGATGTCGTTTTTTTTTCGTCAGATTCCCCCGGGCTTGCAAAAAAAACACATCTTTTGTGAATAAAAATATATTTTTAGCATATTTTATTTAAAAAAGTCAGGTATTTTGGAATTTTACAAACAAAATTAAATTAATTTCTAAAGGTACTTACTCTTACCTGACTGTACATCTACATTTAAAAAGTGATCTGAAGAACAATATAAGAAGAAACTCTACAAATCCATTATACTGCAAGTTTTACCCACCAATTTCGATTATTATCGGAGGATTAGCAGATATACAGTACTCAGTGACTTGATCCATGAATCTGTTCAACAAATCACCAATCTCTACCAACCCATCTTCCTAGCAACAGAAACAGTGGAGCATTTCATTAATATCAGATGACAGGCTAAACAGTGACTTTGAAGAGGTGCAGGGAACTAAGTCCCCGGGAACCAAGTCCACCGAGGGCCTTAGTTCTCATTTAATGGGAACTATATCCACTTTAACGAAGTGGACTTAGTTCCCAGGCAAGGTGAGCAAGTAGTCCACTTCTTTATGAGAACTAAGTACACATTTTGAAATATGGAGAGGGAACTAACTTCCAACGATAAAAATTACAAAAATTCAAAATTCCGCGAATACTTTGCATACACCCAACCTCGCACCTACCCCAAATCCTATAGTGAGCCCAAGCAGGGGGGTTGCAGAGGCAGCATGCCCCCCCATACATACCTCACTGTTTGTTCGCCGTTATGCTGGGTGCTAGCACTGTATTTATGTAAGACAAAGCATTACGGCGAATAAACAGTGAGGTATGTATGGGGGGGCATGCTGCCCCCCTGCAACCCCCCTGCTTGGGCTCATTATATGATTTGGGGTAGGTGCGAGGCTGGGTGTAATCAAAGTTTTTTTTGGCATTTAAGGAATCTTTGAATTTATCCTATATAGCCAACAATTGTGAAAAGTATTTCTATTTTATTTATAAGATTGATTTTTTAGTTGGAAGTGGGAATTAAATACACATTTAAAGGGTAGTAAAGCCACTCAGTTTTTGAGAAATTTTGTTCCCACCTTCTATGAGAACCAAGTCCACTTCGCTGAAGTGGACTTAGTTCCCATTAAATGAGAACTAATTCCCTCGGTGGACTTGGTTCCCGGGGACTTAGTTCCCTGCACAATTTGAAGATACCAAAGCGCTTCAAACTGAAAAAAGGAACCTGGACAGTATTGGAATTGACACAGCAATCGACTGTCTGGAATAAGCTTTTGCGTATGCACTGGGCACCTCAAAGAAGACAAGACTACAAAGGAGAGATATCAGCACCTTCTCCAGTATATCCAAAACTTATATGCCCATAGATGACGACTTAAAAAACGCCTGCTTAAGAACCACCAGCAAGAACTTAACACAACTAACAGCAAATACCAATAAAGAGTTGCAGAATGCTATCTAACACGAAAAGCAACAGAAGAAGAGACTATATTATAGGCAATCAAACCTGGACCCGATATCTACAAAAATATCAGCAGAACAATTAGTCAAAAATTATTAATTCCCGAAATAATTAGCACCTAAAATGGAGAAGTAACAGCCACATAAGACAAAGTTCAAACCCTTGCAACCTATTCCAAAGGAAACTTTACTCCCAATCCATCTGCTGACAGTCTTTCTTGATAAAAAATGTTTGTCAATGAAAGACAACAAATTTGAATGATAAGTGGAAATATGGCTCAGTTGAAAAACGAAATCTCACTTTGTCTTTACCTGTCAAAAAAAAATTATTTGTTCGTGTTTTAAGGTATGTTCCTTTACTTTGAATGTCGTGATTTTCTCTGCATTTCCGCGCATTTCTGTCCAAAGTTCTGTCAAAGTTCTTATAAAAAAAAAAATTCACATAAGTTTGGACTAAAAAGCACAGAAATTCAAAGTAAAGGAACACAGCAATTTGGAGATGATTTTGAGAATTTGGAGAGTTATGTTATCAAAAGAGAAAACAAACTGTGAAATGAATGGCTTCAACATATCGCTACATTCCATCCATTTTAGAGGTTGATAATGTTCCTGGCAACAAAAAATTAAAAGAGTAGACAGTGAAATGAACCTAGATCGCTGAAGTTCGAAATTATTAACAATTCAGACTACAAATTCAATAAAAAGAAAATAATAATAATTCTTCGCACCATTATTAGCTTATTGAAAAGACCGGAAAATGAGCGGTATAAGGGAACAATAATTTTTATATATGTATTACGTTTTTATTTCTGAATATGTTTGTTTGGCCCATAAGCATGCTTAAACCGAAAATGCTACTTAATTCAGCCATGCGTTTCTGAGAGAATGGTCACACTGATGGCCATTTTTCAATATTTTTGGTATCTATAACTCGAAAACTAAGCCGAATTTAACAGTTTTGTATTTAAAACTTTTTGTTCAAAATTAAATTTTCTATTGAAATGGATAGTTCAAAAATTTTATAAAAAATTTAAGCAGGAAAAGTTAACAAAAACCAACCTTAAAAAAAAAATTAAAAATCAAAGATTACTAAATTTTTTAATAAATTGTGCATAACTTTTTTTGAAGCAAAGATGGTGTCAAATATACAAAGGTAGACAAAATAAAGTAGAGGCTAAAGGCTTTAATATGACATGTTCAAAAAGTAATTTTTGTTCAAAATTGACAGAGATATACCCATTCAAGCTTCACCATGTCTTATAATTTTTCACAATTTTGGCCGGAAAGTCCTTTTTCGGTACAATATGGCAATTTTCACATTCGTAAAAATGCCCGAAATCAAGACTTTGATATAATATGACATAAAGGCTATAGAGAATATTAAAAAAGTATGTGAGTTAGCAATTTTGTTTTTCGGCTGTTTTTAAATGTCATATTAAGGCCTAAGACCCTACTTTACTTTGTTTGAGTAAGTCTTGAGCGTATCCTTGCTCAAAAAAAATGTATGCGCTATTTAGCAAAAAAAATATTATCTTTGATTTTTCGATTTTTTAATGTTAGTTTTTGTTAACTTTTCCTGCCTATTTTTTTTATAAAATTTTTTTTAATATCTATTTCAATAGAAAATTTAATTTTGAACAAAAAGTTTTAGGTGTAAAATTTTCAAATCTGGCTTAGTTTCCGAGTTATACCAAAAATATTAAAAAGTGGCCAGTGTGACCATTCTCCCAGAAACGCATGGCTGAATTTAGTAGCACTTCCGGTTTTAAGTATGCTTATGGCCCAAACAAACATGTTTGATAATAAAAACGTTTTGCACGTAATTGTTCCTTGAAATAACAACAATTTAAAGCAATTTTTTTATTTAAAGAAAGCTATAAGTTGACCTGGTTTTATATTTTTACCAGTTCTTTACCTCGCCAATATGCGTAGAATAAAATCAACCCGAAGTCAATAACTTTATTTGCTCTCGAGATATTCGAGACTAATGAAATTAAATAACAACATCTCTCTAAAAATGATGGATTCAGGGAGCTTGAAGCGTGGAGATCTATCAAAATTTTTGATTTGACAAATCGAACCAATTACAATATCTTCCAATGGGGAGTTAAAAAAAACTTAAACGAAGTTTATATTTTCATAAAGCATAATTTTGATTCACTCATTTTTGTTCAACATCTTTAGTTTGGGTCTATTTTTGTCTCCAAGATTTTTCGAATTGGGCTTTCATCCCTCTGAATAAATCTAGACAGATTGACGGAACTTAAGGATTGAAGTACGTTTGTGTTTTGTCTTTGCTAAGTTGAAAGTTGCTGAATAGATATAATCGAGTGCATATTCATTAAAAAGTTTATATTTTCTTGGTAACAAAAACTCCAACAAGATATGTAGTGTAGTGTAGTGTTTTTTTTTCCACATTATTTCAAAAACTGGGAGGGGTGCTAAAATCAAGTTTTTGCCCTGGTTTTGGCGCGCTCTGCAATGGTTACAATCGAATCTTTTGAAACTCACTTCGAAAGAATGCCAGGCCATTGTTAAAATTAATACTGTTCTTGACATGAAAAGTTTATAATGCGTTGAGCTAGATGGTTCAAAGTTGAAATACGAACAAGAAGTGAAAAACTTAGGCGTAATTTTTAATCAAACTCTGACTTGGGAACTTGGGATAGTCATCTAGCGTGTGCACTCGGAAAAAATTAATGCTACCATACGGGAATTACACCTGTCTGGTAGTTGTCTTCCAATTGCAACCAAAATGATGATTGCCAAAACCCTTGTCTTTCCCGCTCAGTTTTATGGTAGAATAGTTTTCTATTGCTTGGATTGTGCAAGTAGAGGGAAGCTTCAAGTTGCATTCCACAACACAGTCCGATTTATAATCACCATAGGCGACCGGAGGGTGGCTCTGGGCAATACCAAACCACTAGCATATTTTTTAATTTTGTATGATGAATTTTATAAAAAAAAAACTCATTTTTTATCAAAATATCGCCAATTTCTTGACAGGTTCTTTTCAATGTTCTTGGTTTGCCCCCTCCTGGCATTTGAAAATAGAAAAGGAAGTTTTAGGTAAATGATATATTCAAATGGTTGAGGCACATGCAAACACGCATTTGAAGGATACTGCCTCGCAAGAAAATGGACAACTAAATTGCGAAATGTTGTTTGCCTAGAATTATTTGCAATCTTTTTTGTGAGTGATTTTCTGAATTCTGACATCAACCCAAACCCAAGAACATTTCCTTGCTTTCTAGTACCTATCATCTACGCTATCTAGCTTAGCTACCTTAAAAAAGTCAGTTATCTTGAAATGATTTTGTTTCACAAGGGTTTACAATAACACAAACCTATCCAAAGAGCCTTGGACTATTTTTGAATAAGGAATTTTTACTTGCGATTATAGGTACTATAAGGCAAGTTTTGGATTCGTGCAAAAAAAAATTTTTGAGATAACAATCAAATATGATATTACGATGATAGAGAGCACCAAAAAAGTGGGTGGCAAAATTCTGTCTGTCTGTCTGTCTGTCTGTCTGTCTGTCTGTCTGTCTGTCTGTTCGTCTACAGCCTAAACGGCTCTATCGATTTTCTTCAAACTTGTTACATAGTGGTTTTTGGTGATTCTGCCGACACGTTTTTTTCATTTTTTTTTTAGAACCAAAAATAACGGTACCTGCCATACGTTTTTTTTTTGCAAATTTACATAACCGTATTTTTCTCAAAAACGGCTCGACAACTTTTCTTAAAAAAAATTCAGTAAATTTATTTTAGTAAAGGCTTCCTTTAGGTGGAAAACCATTTTTCAAAAATGGTTATTAATGGTACCTCCCAAAGAACCATTTTTTTAATTTTTGATTTTCTTCAAAACGATACGACCGATTTCAATTATTTTTTTTATACAGAAGCTTCCAAAAAATATAAACAGTTTTGTGTACCAAAATTTTCGAAAAAATATTTTTTGGATTTTTAAAAAATGTTTCAAATTTTTTTTTGAAAATCAAATATTTCGAAAACGACAACATCGATTTTTTTGAAACTCGATATTTAAGAGTTTTTTAGTATTCTCTACAATATTTTTAGAAAAAAAATTACATTTATGAAAAAATAACGGTACCTTCCATACAAAAGTTAAAAAACCACAAAGGAAAATATTTTTTTGCTTAAAAACGACTCCTACGATTTTGATTAAACTTTTTTCATATACTAAAAATAGTACGATCTACTACCAAAAATTATAAAATTTCACACTTAGCAATTATTAATAGTACCTGTCATAGAACGTATTTTTTTATTTTGAATTTTCTCGTTTTTGGCTAAGCGAATTAAAATAATTTTTTTTATATACAAATATCAAATAAAATTGAATAATATTGCACTTCAAAATTTTCAAAAAAAAAGTTTTTGGATTTTTAAAAAATGTTTCAATTTTTTTTTTTTGAAAAATCGATATCTCAAAAACGGGTGGACAATTTTTTTTCAAATTTTGTTTTTATATACACATAAATATATACTTTTAATTTGCATACCAAAATTTGTTCTTAAAAATGTTATAAGAATTTTATTTATAAAAAATTAATTTTTTAAGAAACCGCTCCAACGATTTTAAATTTTTTTTTTCTATAAAATCATATTCAATCAAGAATTAAGATGGCATTCTTTTTTTCCACCTCAAACTGTCAAAAGAGTTGTTTTAGCCAATTTCAATGTCGTATTTCATGCTTCTCTTCATTTTTCTCTCATAGTTTCCATGTTTTATATACAATTTTCTTAAACCCGCAGTGTCTTGAACATAAGAGCAAGTACGTGCGACCCAGTCGTGCATTTTATTTGTTTGGAATTTCCAAATTATTTAATATTTTTTTCGAAATCCTATTCAATTCTGACTCCTTATTTTCATTACCTGGATCATGGGCGCCCGCAGGATTTTTGCTAGGGGGGGGCAGAAGTAAAATGTACCTACCTTTAAAAAATTGAAATTCTAAATAAGTCATTGTTGCAAAAAAATTAATGGCATATAATTAACAGGCACCCGTTAGATATATAAAAATATTATTTATTTATCTAAATATTTTTTTTTTTAAACCTTAGACCTAAACTCAAACTCAACCTTTAAACGAGTGTAAAAAACGCCGCGGTTACCTCAGCTTCTTAGTACCATCAAATAATAAGCCGAAGTAAGTGCAGAGTGACGGACGTGTTCCGCTCCCTGCTCCCATAGGTGAGTTTCACTTTCAGCATACGCATGGGTTCGTGATATATTTGTTCCTGTTACTAATTTAGTTTTTGAGTTGTAATTCAAATTTGTGAAATAAAAAATTAAATTAGTCATTCAGGGAATAGAGACGATATGATGGAGCAATAGCTAAGTGCTAAAAAGTCGACGATGAAAAATAGCGTACATTCAAATTTTAATTAAATGGCAAGTGCAAAAAGTATGATTTGCTCTGCGCCAGTGTGTTTTATCTGCTATTACTTTCACGTAATTTGACTAATGTCAGATTTTTTTTACAATAAAACATTTTAAGTTTTTGTTTCAGGAATTCTAAAGAGGATGTTTTAAAGTCTAGGAAAAATGTTTCTTAAGATTTTAATTTGTTTACTATTTTACATATCGTCGGCTTAGAGTGTAAAGGGGCTAACTCCACATTTTTTTTTGTCATTATAGATCATTTCAAAAATTGATTAAAAATACAAAAAACTATCAAATGTTTTCAATTTCACTGAATTTAGCAAAAGCAAGTGCTGAAAAAAAATTAATGTAATTTTGGTTCCATTGAAATAATGCGAACATTTTTGTTTAAATAATTTTTTATAAAAAATCCAAAATAGGAGTAAGCTGCTTTTCACTCCAAGCCGACGATATATTTTTTAGATGATATGTTCTTAGGACGAATTGCGACTTATTGTTTTCATTGCAAATTAAAAACAATGCAAGCTCTTATTAGCCCTGTTTTTTAGTGCATTTTTATCTTCGCTAAAAAAAAAGTTGCATGTTAAATACAACAACAATGCGGAGTTATACCAATTTGTTGTTGTATTTAACATGCTACTTATTTGTAAGCGAAGGTAAAAATGCACTAAAAAACAGGGCTATTGTTGTTTTTTCTTAAAATGATGATCATTCTTAAAGTTCGGCAGAAAAAAAAACTAAGAAAAGTCGATAAAAGTCGACATTTTTTTTGTCATTATAGATCATTTCAAAAATTGATTAAAAATACAAAAAACTATCAAATGTTTTCAATTTCACTGAATTTAGCAAAAGCAAGTGCTGAAAAAAAATTAATGTAATTTTGGTTCCATTGAAATAATGCGAACATTTTTGTTTAAATAATTTTTTATAAAAAATCCAAAATAGGAGTAAGCTGCTTTTCACTCCAAGCCGACGATATATTTTTTAGATGATATGTTCTTAGGACGAATTGCGACTTATTGTTTTCATTGCAAATTAAAAACAATGCAAGCTCTTATTAGCCCTGTTTTTTAGTGCATTTTTATCTTCGCTAAAAAAAAAGTTGCATGTTAAATACAACAACAATACGGAGTTATACCAATTTGTTGTTGTATTTAACATGCTACTTATTTGTAAGCGAAGGTAAAAATGCACTAAAAAACAGGGCTATTGTTGTTTTTTCTTAAAATGATGATCATTCTTAAAGTTCGGCAGAAAAAAAAACTAAGAAAAGTCGATAAAAGTCGACATTTTTTTTGTCGGTCATTCGTACGTAACAAAAAAATTATAAAATAGACTTACAAAATTAGACCTTGTATGAAATATTGGATTTATTCTTTTCCTTGCAAGAGAAGTTGTATCCTTCTTGGTGCTTCCCTAGAAAATCTGTCCAGCACACTTTTTTCAAATGCTCTTGCAGCTTGAGTAGATAACCGATAACATAATAATTTCACGAGAGGCAGAAAAACATTTTTTTGATGGATATTCGATTATTGAGTGCCAAAAATTGAATTGCATTAGTGGTAGGTTGGTAAGATACTTACATACTTTCTATATCCTTTTCTTATTCTAAAAAATTGAACCAGATCGTAGTCCTGGACATTAAAATTAAATCAATGTACAGAACAAAAGTAAAGGCTTGACATTCTAGGGGGGGGGGCAAATGCCCCCTCTGACCCCCCCTGCGGGCGCCCATGACCTGGATACTGTTCCCATACAAATAATTTTGTTTTTAAACTTTTTACGATTTGTTTTTACTTGGCATATTTCTGATCACAAAATCATTGAATTTCTCATACCAGACACAATAGCCTCCGAGAAACCGTTTAGAAATTTTCGAAATACTAACTGGGATACTTTCAATAGGGAATTAGAAACAAGGATTAAATCCTTTGAAAATAATTCACTAAATGGACCTGAACTCCTGATAGTGCCACCACAGAATTCACAGAAATTCTAAATAAGGCTTTCGAAAAAGCATGCCCCCTTAAACAGGTAAGGACAGGTAATAAGAAACCACCTTGGTGGACACACGAACTTGGCACTATTGGAAAAGAAACAAGAAGACTTTTCAATGCAGCCAAACGAACTAGAAGCGAATTAGACTGGGAAGCGTACAAAAACAGTCAAAGAAAATTCAAAGCCGAAACTCAACGGGCGAAACGCAGCTCGTGGTTAACCTTCTGCAACCAATTTGAAGGAACTAATGAATCAGCAAGACTTAGAAAAGTTTTAGCAAAAGAATCAGTTCCCTTAGGGTCTCTTAAAGATCCTAATGATCAATGGACTGAATCATGTGGAGAATCACTGGAGCTCCTTATCAAAACTCATTTTCCTGGTTGTAACTTTGACGTCAACAACTTGGAGGATGCAATACAAACAGAGCACACGGTGCCACCAGATATTATAACGGAGGATAAAATTAACTGGGCGATAAACTCATTTTCACCCTTCAAATCTCCAGGAACAGATGGCATCTTCCCCATGATGCTACAGAAGAACACTAAACACGTTACCCAACATCTCAAGAGCTTCTTTGCAAGCAGCCTTAAGTGGGGATATATTCCTTTGGCGTGGCGTGAAGTAAAAGTAGTCTTTATACCAAAAGCTGGGAAACCAAGCCACACGGAAGCTAAAGACTATAGACCCATTAGTCTTACATCATTTGTTTTAAAAACCTTCGAAAGACTAATAGCCCAGTCAAATAAGTCAAAAAAAGGGCATCAAATCGCATTTTTCGATGGACAAAATTTTTTTTATGGAATCTGTTTGGCTATGTCTCCTGGTCATAAAAACGAGTTTTTGGGATTTTTGAGGTTAGGGAAGACCCGCCATCTTGAAAAAGAGATTGGTTTTGTTTTTATGCAATAACCCGCTTGCATTTTATTTTACAACAAAACATCCTACTACAATCTTGTAGAAGATAAAATTACCTATAAAATAAGCTATCAACGACCTATTTAGGTGTTTTCATTTTTGAGATATAACGGGCCAATATTCCCCTATGGGTTGTGTTATGGGGGTGGTATGACTTTTCTTGAGTTTTCAAGGTAACCGTTGATTTTTTTGGATGATGCTCTTAGAATAATTTTCAGTTCTTGTATCGACCTATAAAATGAGCCATCTATCGATATCATCGGCCACGAATTGTGTGAGTTATCCAATTCATAGGATCACACTTTATGAGTAAGGAGATAAACATAAATATATTTTTTTTTCGAAAATGATTATCTGGTGAATCGTACAAAATAACTATTACTTAAAATGTTGTCCATAGTAAAGATAACAATTTTACATACATGGTACGTGGAGTTGCATCCGCACCACACAGAAGGTTGTAAAGCAGCCGGGAAACTTAAGACACCTACATTTCTTGTTATTTAAAACTGAGTTATCTTTTTTCAATCCAAATGTAAAAGGTATTGCATGCGGTTTCTTAGGTTCTACGAAGAAAAACTTAACTGAATTTCAAATTTATTGATTGTTTCTTATTAACAGAATAATTTGAAAAAATGATAAAAAAAAAGAGGTAAAGTGTATTTTCATTAAGTTTCCCTGTGAAAGTATTTGAAGGGGAGACAAATAATATTAAGGGGAATATTTTGAGATTTTTGAAGGTCCTGGTAGCATTTCATCATCGCATACATCAGCTTCAAAAATCGTTTCGTTTGGTGTCATTTCATCGTTATGAATCTCCAAGAGCAGGGTACTTTCATCTTCGCAATAATCTTCAGCAATTGTAATACATTTGTGGATGTTGCTGCAAGTTTCACTGCTGCAGTGTGCACAGACGCTGGAACATTTTAAACCCGCTTTGCGACATCTACAAGCCGCTCCACATCTTGATGCGCAGAAACAAGAAATAACCTTCATTATTTCGGGAGGAGCTGGTTCCTTGGTGGTCATCACAGGAACATACATTTTTGTATTTTTTCTCCAACTCCACTTTTCCGGATCCTGGTCGTTTCCTAGCCACGTTTGTACCTGGTGATAAGTCCGAAATATATGCTGTCGTAGCGCATCTTTTGTGGGGGGAAGTGAACATAAATTATTCTTTCATGTTTGCCACGGACTTCGTAAATTTTTTATAACGAAGTTCGTCAATTGAAGTTGTTTTTTCTCCACCATAGAGCGCCATGAAGAACTTTTCCCCTGCCACCATCTGACTAAGCTGAACTGCCTGGAGTCACACAATGAATACCACCCATTGCATGAAAAGTACCCCTTCCATCAGTCGTATTAGTGTTGAAGTCGCTGTTATCGAAGACAAAGTGTAAAAAATCCAGTCGAAGAAATGGATCGCTGCGGACGCAAAATACAAGAAGCCTCAAATTTCAGAATTTCGTTGTATGATGCAGAAAAGTCCAACGATGAAAGAACTTCGATCAAATTTTTTGATCCGAACTTTTTGAAAAGAAGAGCTCCCACGCCGACTTGCAATGGAGAAACAAACGACCTTGCAGGAACTTGAGTGATGATAGCGTGACAGATGCTTGTACATTTTCGTTCCCAGCTGTAAAAGGATCCTTTCTTATGTTCAGTAATGATACGCGACATGAAAGATTTCAGATAACGAGGAACAGCATTGTCAACATTATAAGAAAATTGTCTGGTTGCTGGAAGTAATCAACATTATAAAATCGCAAACAAATATCGTTGTAGATAATATCGTCAGCTTCAAAAACTTTTTTCATTTTTGTATCTACATCTTGCTCAAAGTTTGTACTTTCAAAAGATTTTTCAAAAATTTCGCAACTGCGATCAACAAAACTTAAAACGTTTCGCGCCCTTTCTCGGCAAAAATGAAAAGTTTATTACCATATTTTTTCTGCAACCGATCTGTTACTGTGCGTAAATCTGGAATTTGAGGAGTTTGAATTTTTTCATAAGATCAGAGAGTTTAAACTGGCATTATTCGTTATGTTCTGATAGATAAGAGTATACGCACAGTACTTTGCATTCATCTTTAGTGCGAAAACTTTGTCTGAGCACTGGTGTTTTGAATTTTATAAACGAATACCAATCAATAAATTTGAAATCTTGTTGAGTTTTTTTTTAGGTAACACCTGTGAAATCGCATGCAATACCTTCGGTTTACATTTGGATCGAGAAAAGATAACTCAATTTTCAACAACAAGAAATGTAGGTGTCTTAAGTTTCCCGGCTGCTTTACAACTTTCTGTGTGGTGCGGATGCAACTCCACGTACCATGTATGTTAAATTGTTATCATTACTATGGACAACATTTTAAGTAATAGTTATTTTGTACGATTCACCAGATAAACATTTTCGAAAAAAAAAATATATTTATGTTTATCTCCTTACTCATAAAGTGTGATCTTATTAATTGGATAACTCGCACAATTCATGGCCGATGATATCGATAGATGGCTCATTTTATAGGTCGATACAAGAACTGAAAATTATTCTAAGAGCATCATCCAAAAAAATTAACGGTTACCTAGACAACTCAAGAAAAGTCATACCACCCCCAAAACACAACCCATAGGGGAACATTGGCCCGTTGTATCTCAAAAATGAAACCACCTACAGAGGTCGTTGATAGCTTATTTTATAGGTAATTTTATTTTCTACAAGATTGTAGTAAGACGTTTTGTTGTAAAATAAAATGCAAGCGAGTTATTGCATAAAAACAAAACCAATCTCTTTTTCAAGATGGCGGGTCTTCCCTAACCTTAAAAATCCCAAAAACTCGTTTTTATGATCAGGAGACATAGCCAAACAGATTCCATAAAAAAAAATTTGTCCATCGAAAAATGCGATTTGATTTCCTAATTTGACTGGGCTATAATAGATATACACATACGAAGTAGTATAAAATCGTAGTACCTCGTGGCTTGATGGTTAGTGCGTAGGACTGTCATGCCGAAGGTCTGGGTTCGATTCCCAGCCGTGCCACCTAAAAAACAGAAATGTTTAATCCGAGGTACTGCCTCTTGCGAGGAACTGACAAATCCTCCAAGAGTATACTTGTCATGAAAAAGTGCTTCTCGTTTAGCCGTTCGGAATCGGCAAAAAACTGTAGGTCCCTTCCATTTATGCCAACAACACGCACAACAGGAATGGTTGAGAGATGTAAGTCACTAGGCCCTGGTTCTCCACGAGCTGTTGCGCCACCCAATTTATTTATTTATTTAGTATAAACCGAATGTGTTGTCACCTGCCCAACTTGCCTACACGAAAGAAAAAGGTGTTGAAACAGCCCTTCACAACTTAGTAAGTATAGTAGAAAAATCACTCAAGGACATAGAGTACACTCTAGCAGCTTTTCTGGACATTGAAGGTGCCTTCAATAATGTACAGAATGATGCGGTAAAAAGAGCACTTGTAGACCTTGAAGTGGATAATTCCCTCGTAAATTGGATTATCTGTATGTTTTTAACATACAGACGGATTAACTCAGAACTAGGGGACGCACGGATCAAAGTATCCACATCTAGGGGGACTCCACAAGGAGGAGTTCTCTCACCACTATTGTGGATACTAGTTATGAACGAAATCCTGATTGAACTGAATAATAGCGGTGTCAAAGTAGTAGCCTACGCAGACGACCTGGCGCTGCTAGCGACCGGAAAATTTATTTCCACAGCCAGCGAACAGATTAATTACGTTTTGTCAAAAGTCTGTACCTGGGCGGGGAAATGTGGACTATCTGTAAACCCACAAAAAAACGAACTGGTTCTTTTTACTAACAAAAGGAAAATACCAGAATTTGTCCTACCATCAATAGAAGGAACCGAACTAAGACTATCAGATCATGCCAAATATTTAGGCGTAATTCTTGACAAAAAGCTAAACTGGGGTATGAACATCAAAGAAAGAGCCAAGAAGGCCATGATCGCTTTATACTCCTGCAACAGGATCTTTGGTAAGACCTGGGGTCCAAACCCTAAAATCATAATGTGGATGTACACAGCCATTATAAGACCGATCCTCACATATGATAGCCTGGTTTGGTGGAGCGCGATGGATAAAGAATGTAATTATAAAACGCTTAACAAAGTTCAAAGACTAGCGTGCATAGGAATCACAGGGGCAATGAGTTCCACTCCCACTGCGGGAATGGAAGCCATACTCAATCTAAGACCCCTAGATCTATTCGTAGAAGAAACTGCCTACGATGCTCTAAGACTAAGCCAGACCGATAGCTGGAAAAAGAACTCTGTAGGTCATGCAAAAATTATGAACAAATTTACGGAGGGGTATATGTATGCACAGACTACACAACACCCCGTACAAATTTTGAAAAACCGTTTTCTGTATCCATCCCCACAAGAGAAGAATGGGAAGCTGGTTTACAACAATCAGATACACCGATGGTTGAAATTTACACAGACGGATCAAAGATGGATACGAGAGTAGGTGCGGGTTTCTTTTCAGAATCCCTCAATTTAGCGAACTCTTATAGACTCCCTGATTATAGCAGTGTTTTCCAAGCGGAGGTTCTGGCAGTGATTAAGGCTGCCGAACAGATCTCAATGTTGGCGATACCGCGGGCTGATATCACCTTTTACATTGACAGCCAGGCAGCGATTAAAGCTATCTCTGCAACAGAAATAAAATCCAAGCTGGTTTCATGCTGTCGCGAAGAGCTAAAGGTTCTTGCCACACAGCACAACATCAGACTCTGCTGGGTTCCTGGGCACTGTGGAATTCTAGGAAATGAAAAAGCAGATGAACTGGCAAAGACTGGTTCATCGTTAGATCAAAACGGACTCCGGTGTTAAAATTCCATCCTGTGCCATTAAACACACAATTGGTAAGAAGATAGTGGAACTTACCAATGACAGATGGAACTCACTCGCAACTTGTACCACTACAAAGAATTTGTGGCCTAGATACAATAAGAAAAAAACGCACCATATCATAAACCTGAAAAAGAGAAAAGATTCAGGGATCTCTTAATAGGAATTATCACGGGACATAATCTCTTAGGTTACCACAAGAAAAAGATGAGACTAAGTACTGAAGACCTATGCAGAGGTTGCGGGGACGAAGAAGTAGAGGAGGACACCCTTCACTTCCTAGGTTAATGTCCGGCACTCTGCAATATAAGGAAAAAATGTTTGGGTAGCTATTTCTTCAATGATCTAGCAGAAATCTCGAAGTCAACAGGCAATAGCATCTCAAGTTTAATGAACTTCATCAACGCCTCTAAATTGTTCGATGCTCCATAAGGTTTCATAGGTTATATTTTTAAAGGGATGGTCCAATCCATCAGGGTACCACAATGGATCAACATTGATCTAAGTGTGACGGGAACAAGATCCACCGTCAGCCCATCAACCTAACCTAACCTAACCTACTTGGCATATTAAAAGCACTATGTAACAAATCTTTCATTCGTAAAAATATCTGACTCGAGATTTGATCAAACGACCGACGATAACGGAAGACGAAAAAAGTCGGTTTTTACAATTATGTCTGTCTGTCAGCCTGTGTGTTTGTCTGTCTGTTTGGCTACAGCCTTAACGACTGGATCCATTTTCCTTAAACTTGGTACATAGCGTTTTTTGGTAATTCTACATAAGTTTTCTATTTTCTTTTTCATTTTCTTAGAACAAATTTAACGGTTTCTGCAATATGATTTTTTCACCAATTAAATATTCTCAAAAATGGCCCCACAAATTAGAAATAAAATCAATAAATTACTTTTAGTGACCCCGACATTCAAATTTTTGTTTTTCTTTTGATTTTTGTTGATAAGTTTGTACTGGTTTTTAAGAAATATAAATTTTTTTTTTTTGAAAATTCAATTCATTATAATCTTTTAAAACTATTATTAAACTTGCTTTCTAACTCGATACGAAACGATTTTTAATAGCCTTTAAAATATAAAAAAAAAAATTTCATTTGTGCAAAAATAACGATTCCTACCATACAAAAGTGAGGAAAATCTCATTTTGATAAAAAAAATTCTGTCTGCTAAAATAAGTATACGGTCTAGGTACAATTAAAGATAACATAATTTTACGCTTTACAATATTATCATTTATACTTCCCATAGAAACTTATTTTAAATTTTCTCACAATTGGCAAAACGGATTTAAATGAAATTATTTATAAAAAACTTCAGAAAAGTTCAAATAATATTGGATTTCAAGATTTTCAAAAAAATATTTTTTGAATACATATTACATTTTTGTTTTTTTCTTTTTTTTTTTGAAAATTCAATATCTCATAATTGTGTTGGTATCTGCCCCCCTCCCCCCCCCCCTGCCCAAAATCCTGCAGGCGCCTATGATACACGCTCTACAGCAACTGAAATCATATAAATTGTTGGTATATGTGTTAAGTTTTAGCGGCTAGAGGTAAACTGATTTGCAATTATTTATCACGTTTTTCTATATTGTTTTTTAGCACAGTTAATGATATGTTTGTTGACGAGAGTAATTTCAATATTTTTGAATCTAACGGTTCAAAATTTGAGTAGCAAAAGCCGAACACACCCATTTAATAAGTACAAAATTAAATACTACGGTGAAGCATGAAGGTGAAAGCATTATGGTTGGGATAGTTATGGGTGCAAATGGTATCTGCAATGTTTTTTTTATCAAAACAACAATGGAAAAACACAAAAATTAGCATATTTTTAAGAAAAAATTTGAGGTCAGTGCTGAAAGAATGATTTACAGAATGATTTCACACTGGTAGATGACAATAACCGGAAGCAATCGTTGATATTACTGATGGAGCGGCTGCTTTACAGTTTAATATCTAAGTTGTCTCATCAACCACAGTCTTCGAAACTTAACTCCATTGAGCATCTTTGGGATTTCATGGTTAAAAGCTCGATAAACTCAAAAACGATCGCTTGGTTAAGGCTTTGAGCCTAAATCTTGAGACCATCTCTTCTTCAAAAAAGTTATTCGCAATTTATTTATTTAAGAACTTAGAAATCCTTGATTTCGATTATTTTTGGGCAGTTTTTGTTTACTTTTTCAGCTGCTAAAACTAGTACCTCGTGGCTTGATGGTTAGTGCGTAGGACTGTCATGCCGAAGGTGTGGGTTCGAGTCCCAGCCGTGCCACCTAAAAACAGAAATGTTTTATTCGAGGTACTGCCTCTTGCGAGGAACTGACAAATCCTCCAAGAGTATACTTGTCATGAAAAAGTGCTTCTCATTTAGCCGTTCGGATTCGGCAAAAAACTGTAGGTCCCCTCCATTCCTGCCAACAAACACGCACACAGGGAATGGTTGTGAGTTGTAAGTCACTAGGCCCTGGTTCTCCATGCGCTGTTGCGCCACCAAATTTATTTTATTTATTTTATTTAAAACTAAAATTATTTTATAATTTTTAAAACAATCCATTTTGGTGAGAAAATTGTCATATTCAACTTATTTTCTGATTTATACCAAACATATTGAAAAATGACCACTTTCTGAGAAACGCAAGGGAGAGCTTTGTAGCATTTTTTAATGTTAAACGTAATGCCCCAACCAAACATTTTTAATGACAAAAATACTTGAATGTTATTATTCTTTACAAAAAAGTGTACCTACATATGTAATTAAAAACCCAAGTAAAAATAAAATGGCCTGGTAAATATTTGAGACGGAATAATGAGGAAAAGAAAAATTCAATAATTAGTTTACAATTTGAAGGGACTCGCAGGAGAAAAAAGATAGGATCCCAAGTCTGAGGGATTTTAAAAATGTTGTTCTAGGATATCTTTTGTAGCAAAGTTAACCAACGCAGCTTATAATATTTCTGTTTAAATAAAAACAATCAACAAAGAACAAATGATTTTTTTTTTGAATAAAAGGTATCTCATAAAAATGGCTTACCTTTTCCCAAAGCAAAATTCTGGATCCACGCCTAAGGTACGTAACCACTTTTTTTTTAATTTTAAATCTTTGCTTTAATTTCTAAAACCATTTTCATAATAATGAATCCGAACAACCCTTTCTCTGTAGCCCCATTCCGCACATCTCATCCAGATGGTCAAACCTAAAAGCTTTGTCAAATTATAATTCCGCAAACGTGCACTCTTCTTCTTTCCTTGCCAAAAAAAATATTTTAATGCATAATTAATTTTTTAATTATATTTTTTTTTTGAAGCAGTTATATTTTTGTATGGATACTCGTACTCTAGTTGTTTCCATTAAAAGGCTTTTATAAATTCATTTAAATCATTTTCAAGGCTGACACCAATATCCAGCCCACCACCACCACCACCGCCACCACATTATATTTCTGAGACAGTGGAGAGGGTACTCAAATGAGCTTCCGCCATAATGAGGACATAATTTCGGGTGAATCAATAAATTTCATGACTCATTAAACATCTTTGTTCTTATATTGAAAAAAAAAGAAGGAAACACATAATGAAAGAATTGTGATAGAAAAAAGAAGATAATTTGAATAGAACCTCTCACTCTCACACCAAGGACGCAATGAAAATCATTCGAGAAGAATAAATGCTCATGTCGATTGAAATGGCCCACAGTGCCTAATAAAATTCCCATAAGCTTGTAGCAATAATAATTGTAATAAAATTCTACTCAAAGATTTATTATTAAAGTTAAGCTACACATAGACACACACACATACACAGACATTGATGTGATGGTTGCTTAACCCCTTCAATTTTCTTCTTTACTTTTTCTGAACGAGGAGCTGCGTTGGCATGCGATGGCTAAAAGTTTTGTCTCATCTTAATTATTTAATCCCACAGATACAGTATACACTCTATCCAGGATAACCAGCCAGCCAGCCAACCAGCCGGCAGCCAATATTGCTGGACGGAAAAATGATTATTTTATGTCCCACCATCACCATCACTGTCAATGCGCCATATGCCACCCGTCTGCCCTCGTACGT
Source organism: Dasysyrphus tricinctus (assembly GCA_963921185.1). NCBI lineage: Eukaryota > Metazoa > Arthropoda > Insecta > Diptera > Syrphidae > Dasysyrphus > Dasysyrphus tricinctus. The sequence continues at coordinate 114,832,677 of OY992530.1, forward strand.
CGCACATAGCACATAGTTGCCCCACTCTGGGGGATTAGATGAAAATGATGCAATAAAACTAGCTGCTATAGCAAACTGTTAACTGGTAAGTGTTCAGGATTTCAGGGTAATCTCTTGTGTTTTGTAAAACGATTACCAAGCAATCTATTCTTGGATAATAGTGTCCGGTAACGTAGTTATAGTTCCCATCGCCATCGCCATCGCCAGCGACTAAAGAAAATAGGGAGCAAACTCTATATTAAATGAAAGATACACACATCCTACCCCATCACCCACCTCTACTTCTACACCCACTGATGGACAACCTCTCTCAATGCTTGAACTTATTTGCCATGTGCTTCAACTTCAATCCAACAAAGACGAACGTCCGCAATCCGGAACGTTGAAGGATTGCAAAGCTTTTGTATTGTGTAGAGAAGCGATTTATAAATCTTGTCTATTCGGTTCGGTTGGCTATGGATTCAAATTGTAAATAGTCGAGTCATTGAAAGAATATGGCGCCGGAATCCTTATGGCCAGAGACATTTTGGCGGAATAGAGATTCTTGGTCATCGTGCATGGGCCAGAGGGCAGATAACAGTGCCCACATGCCAAATCGATTTGCAAAGATAAATCAAATCAAGCGGAAGATGGATTATGTGATATCAGGGGTTAAGTTGAGTTCGTTTCTGAAGGCAATTATCTAATTTTTTATTAGAATTGGTCAGTTATTTTTAGTGAGTTATACAAACAGTCCTCTTCGGTAGGGTCGGGTTTAAATAAAAACTAATGGAAAACTCTTAAGATTCATATGGAAGATGAAGGAGATTTGATGGGTTTGATTTGTTGATTAGCATAACAAAAATGCATCAAGGCATTCCACTTTGGCTCCAATATAAGTTTCTAAAGTTTAATCAATACAACAAACAAATTGTAATTATTGTATGGATACGGTTATATAATAGCCTATTGAATAGACCGGAAAATGAGGGGTATAAAGGAACAATTACGTGCAAGGGTTTTTATTATTGAATATGTTTGTTTGGCCCATAAGCATGCTTAAAACCGAAAATGCTACTAAATTCACCCATGCGTTTCTGAGAGAATGGTCACACTGGCCATTTTTCAATATTTTTGGTGTAACTTGAAAACTAAGCTGAATTTGACAATTTTAGACATAATACTTTTTGTTCAAAATTAAATTTTCTATTGGAATGGATAGTTCAAAAAATTTTACGAAAAAATTTAAGCAGGAAAAGTTAACAAAATCCAACCAGAAAAAAATAAAAAATCAAGGATATCTAAATTTTTTAATAAATTTTGCATAACTTTTTTTGAAGCAAAGATAAGGTCAAGACATGCAGAAACAAAATAAAGAAGAGACTATAGGGCTTAATATGGCATGTTCAGAAATTAATATTTGTTCAAAATTGACAGAGATATTCTCATTCAAAGCTTATCATTTCTTATAATTTTTCGCAGTTTTGGCCCAAAAGTCCCTTTTTCGGTACAATTTGGCAAATTTCAGTTTCGTAAAAATGTTCGAAATCAAATTTTTGTTATAATATGACATTAGAACTCTAGAGAATTTATAAAAAGGATGTTAGTTCGAAATTTCGTTTTTCGGCTGTTTTTAAATGCTTTCAGACCTACAGACCGAACGGCTGGTCCGATTAACATAAGATTTGGCACTAGGTGCTAGGAACGTTAAATTTGTCATAAAGTACCAAAAAATAGGCTTTCGGACAAAAACTGCGAAAAATAATAAGAAATGGTAAAGTTTGAATGACTATATCTCTGCCAATTTTCGAATAATATGGCTTTTTTAACATGTCATTTTAAAGCCGTAAGACAGTTTACTTTGTTCATGCATAGCTTTAGCGTATCTTTGCTCCGAAAAAAATTATGCGCAATTTAGAAAAAAATTTAAAAATCTTTGATTTTTCGATTTTTTTTATGTTGGTTTTTGTTTACTTTTCCTGCTTAATTTTTTTTTAAGAAATTTTCCAAACTATCCATTTCGCCTTCTAAAAGTACTTGAGAGTGCTAGGACGCCATATGGCCCTAGGCTCAATGATAGGAAAATCCCTATGCACACCTCCGCGTGGTAGAGGGCGGGTAATGCTTACGTGCAGGGGGACCGAATGGATGCCGGGATAAGCAGACAACCCAGCTTTGCTGGTCAGGGCACAAACTTGTCCTTGGGATGGTTAAAAGCCCCCTTAAGACGGATGAACTGCAGGTAGCGGTCAACGGCATGATAGTCTGGTGGCGGAGGAGCTTTTTTTTGGTAAAAGGCCAACGGCAGCAGCAGGTAGCGTCTGTAACCCATATTGGGCGGCTACAAAAGGCGTCTGTTTTTCCCATAGTGGGCGGCCTCGAGCAGTTATGTGTTTGACCATACAAAAGGCGGGTGTGCCTGTCAAATCTGAGCTTATGTATGTTATTAATCGTATCTCGGAAAACACCATGGTGGAAGGATATGTGCTAATACATTAAATATGACAACAAATGGAAATGAGTCCCCAAGAGGTAACCATTTTATGGAGAATCCTTCGGCAGCTTCGGCTGCTGTAAACCGCACATCGGATTTGGGGGTGCGGCATCTTTCGTGTACCAGCGTCAATCAAGACGCCATAACAATAAATGAATCGTTAACAAATAGAAGAAGTCTTTTTAAGAGGAGCAAATAATACTTTTGGCTATCGCATGTACGAAAATCGGAGCATGGAACGTTCGATCCTTGTACGGCGAAGGTAGATACGAGCAGGTTGAACGTGAAATGCTTCACCTTAAGATCAGTATCCTGGGCATCAGCGAAACTAGGTGGAGAGGAAGAGCCAAATACAGAGCTGACTCTGGGCAAACGAGAATGCTGTATTCCGGGGAGGATGAAAGAGAGGGTGGCCAAAGGCTTCATGGTGTCGGAATTATGTTGAACGATGAAGCGAGGCGTAGTCTTATATCCTGGGCGCCCATTTCTGCAAGAATAATGACAGCAAGGTTCCGTTCAAGAATTCGCAATGTCACAATAATTTAGTGCTACGCCCCCACAAATGAAGCGACCGAGGAAGACAAAACCACTTTCTACACTCATCTTAACTCAGTTTACAGTGGTGTTCCAAGAGCCGACATCATAATTGTCATGGGAGATCTCAATGCCCAAGTCGGATCAGACAACTACGGTCTGGAACGCGTCATGGGGAAAAATGGCTTGGGGTCACGAAATGAAAATGGCGATTTGCTGGTCGATTTTTGTAACGCTAATCGTCTTGTACTGGGTGGGACTGTGTTTAAACATAAGACTTGCAACAAAATCACCTGGGTACATCCGGATGGTCAAACTGAAAACCAAATTGACCACATCATGATTCAGCAGCAATGGAGGAAGTCAATGTGCGATGTTCGAAGCATTAGAAATGCCGACATGGGAAGCGACCACCATTTGGTTCTCATGAGTCTCAAGCTACGAACTGCAGCTGTTAAACGTCAACCACAGGGTGCAGCAAGGAATTCGAAGTTCAATACTAATGCTTTAAGTGATCCCAACATATGTCGTAACTATGTCACCAACCTTAACGACAGAGCTTCGTCATTAAACGGAATACACCATTCAACAATTGATGAGATGTGGGGTGAGATAAAAAGTGTTTTTATGGATGCTGGATCCGAAACTGTACCCAAGCAGTCGAGAGTTAGAGACTCTTGGATATCCCAAGACACCTAGGATACAATCCAGCTTCGCAAATCGTTGCAGATGCAAATAAATGCCGAAGCGGATGCTCAACGAAAGGCTGAATTGCGAAGAGAGTATCGCTTAGCACATAAGATGGTCTATCGCTGTGTGAGACGTGACAAGAGGGTGAGGTTAGACGGTCTCGCAGAAAATGCGGAAATATAGGGGTATTGACATCGAACCCCCCACAGTACTGGAAATTCAATCCTCGATAAATCTTCTCAAAAACAACAAAGCAGCTGGACTTGACGGTATACCAGCCGAGTTCCTGAAAGCTGACCCTGTCAGAACAGCTAGTATTCTACACCCGTTGATACAAGCTGTGTGGGAAAACGAAATCTATCCCAGCGGCTGCAAGGATGGTGTAATTGTTAAGTTGCCAAAGAAAGGTGATCTTAAGAATTGCAACAATTGGCGAGGTATTACAGTTTTGTCCGTTTTTCCAAAATTAATAGCAACCATCATTCTGGAGAGGATAAAGGTTAGAATCGAGTCTACACTCAAGAGGCATCAAGCTGGTTTCCGCAGTGGGCGGTCTTGTGTCGACCATATCAACACTCTGCGTATCGTTCTTGAGCAGTCTGCGGAGTTTCAATCACCGCTTTACCTCATGTTCGTGGATTTTGAGAAGGCCTTTGACCGAGTCAACCGTGAATGTATATGGAGATCACTTCTTGGTAGAGGAATTCCCCCAAAAATTGTTGCCATTATAAGAGAGTCCTATAACAACGCAAGATGCTTTGTTTTACACAATGGGCAGCTATCCGACTCTTTCGAAGTGCGGCAGGGTGTGAGACAGGGAGATGTTCTATCGCCAATTCTCTTTCTACTGGCAATTGTCGATGTTTTAACGGCCAGCGTTCGAACATCAGAGAGGCAGGGCATTCAATGGAGACCGTTTGAAAGGCTTAGCCACTTAGACTATGCCGATGATATATGTCTCTTGGCAAATAACATTAGCGGGCTGAACGGGATGTGTCAAGCTCTGAAGTTAAAAGGAGAGGCGAGTGGTCTTAAAATAAATAGCAAAAAGACAAAAATAATGCTCACAGGCCGCTCCACACATCAGCGTATTTTAATACAGGAGACGCCAGTTGAAGAGGTTGAACAATTTAACTACCTTGGAAGTATTGCTTCAGCAAATGGTGGTACTGATCTGGACGTTCAAAGTAGAATAAATAAAGCTCGCGCAGCCTTCGGTTCTCTCTCCCAAATTTGGAACTCATGTCAAATCTCCTTGCGCACAAAGTTGAGATTCTTCGAATCCAATGTCAAATCCGTGCTGTTATATGCTTGTGAAACCTGGAAAGTCACGACTACCATCTCAAAGAAATTGCAGGCTTTTGTGAACCGTTGTCTACGCCATATTCTAAAAATTCGCTGGCCACAAATTATATCAAACGAGGAATTGTGGCGCAGGACAAGCCAGGAGCGGCTGGACGTTGACATAAGAAAGCGTAAATGGCAATGGATTGGTCACACACTGAGGAAACCAAACGATGAAATTGCAAAGCAGTCATTTGAATGGAATCCTCAGGGTGCACGGCGGGTTGGAAGACCAAGAACAACATGGAAATCAACAGTTCTAGCAGAAGCAGACTCCCAGAGAAAGACGTGGCCACAGTTGAAATATCTATCTGCAGACCGAGAAGGATGGAAACGATTTGTTGGCGCCCTATGCCCCAACCGGGGTTACAGGACTTGATGATCCATTTCGATAGAAAATTTAATTTTGAACAAAAAGTATCATATGTAAAATTGTCAAATTCGGCTTAGTTTTCGAGTTATACCAAAAATACTGAAAAGTGGCCAGTGTTACCATTCTCTCAGAAACGCATGGGTGAATTTAGTAGCATTTTCGGTTTTAAGCATGCTTATGGGCCAAACAAACATATTCAATAATAAAAACCCTTGCACGTAATTGTTCCTTTTTAAAAGGTCTATTCAATAGGCTATAAACCTATATAAGACTAGGGCTAGCTTTGCACTCATTAAAAATTGAGCACAAAATTTTAATCAAATAGAAAATAACTTGCTTACCTACATATCCGGCTCCCAGTCCATGAAGGGTGAAGGGTCTCTGCCTGAGATATTGCGATCTTCCATTGGTTGCGGTCCTTCGCACGCTCCCTCCAGTCGTCAAGACCAAGGGCTCTTGCGTTTGTCACTACCTGGTTCCTGTAATGGAGGTTCGGTCTTCCTGGTCGTCTCGAACCTGGGGGCTGGGATTCGAAGATTTTCTTGGCTGGATTGTTGTTGTCCATTCACTCCATGTGTAGTCGACGTGTTTTGGCTCTTTAGACTTCATCCACATCTTGATAGAGCTCGAACAATTCACGATTCAATCTTTTCCTCCAATCACCCTCTTCGCACATAGGAACAAATATCCGCCGAAGAATTTTTCTCTCGAAAGTGCCCAGTATCAATTCCCCCTTTTAACTTATCGTCCAGCACTCGGTGCCGTAGAGTAGAACTGGTTAAATTATGGTTTTGTATAGAGTACACTTTGTCTTTCGAGAAAGGAGTTTTGAACCCATAGGATATTTTTTTGTCGGACTTCCACTTATAAGGTGTCGTTCGTGGAATTGATGTTTATTCCGAGGTAGGTGAAGTCCTTGACTAACTCGAAATTACTGCTTCCAAGAGTGATGTTTTGTGCTAGGCGATGGACATTATGAGGCTTTGTTTGTTGATAGCATAGTTACCTACTTTGTTTTGACTTAATTACCTTCAAGACTAAAGACAAGTAGAAATACTGGCACTGAAACCAGCTTCTTCCCTTGGTTTAGCCATTTAAACCAACAAATAAGACGAAACCGTCAAAATTTTTCGTCTTTTTCACTTGCGGAGGAAGCGGGTTTTGTGCTTCCTTTCATATCGATATCATCTTTTTGTTTATTTTTCAGATAATTAAAAGCCAAAGAAGAGATTCTGTTAATTTATTCCGAAATTTGATGTCCGTTTGTCCTTGATCATGAAAACTATAAATTCCTGCGTACTCAACCGCGCCAAGAGCTTTTTCTCCACCCATTGTCCACTTCTTCTCAATTTTGTGTGTCATGTCAAAAAACCATGACATAAAACCCTCGTTGTAGCAAAGGTAATGCTACGGATATCCAGACCAAAGCCAAAAAAGGGAAATACTGTGAGGAAGTTCGACGTCGGACGGCTGCAGTCGCAAGAAATCGTCAGGTCCTTCTCCGATCGAGTCTCTCGCGCCCTCTTCTCTCCTCTCCTTTGCCACCAACTCCAAACATCGAGAACCAGTGGAAAAACTGCCAGGAAGCCATCAAAGATGCCGCCTCTGACGTGCTGGGCCTCGCACGACCACCACAGCGAAACCCCTGGTTCGACGAAGAATGTCGGCAAGTACATGCAGCCAAACAACAGGCATACAAAGCGGCGCTGCATAGAAGGACCAGAGCTGCTTGCGAGCTCTACGAGCAGAAGAGGAGAGAGGAACACAAGCTTCTTAGAAGGAAAAAGAAAGAGCATGAGAAGCGCGCGATCGAGGAATTAGAGGGATGCCACTGCAGGAATGACTTCGGAAGTTTTACCAAAAAGTAAAAGAACCTCCCAGGGTTACAAGGCCCGAACCGAAGCCTGCAAGGACGATCAGGGGAACATCGTGGTGGACTCGCAGTCGGTACTGAGGATATGGAAAAATCATTTCTGCAAATTGTATAACGGCGATGACGAACCGAATTCCGCTAACATGCAAGTTGCACCATTCAACTTGGATGACGTAGGCCAACAATTCCGTCCACCCGATCTTGACGAAGTGAGGATAGCCCTAAACTTAAATCCAATAAAGCTGCTGAAGCTGATGGCCTTGCGGCTGAGCTATTCAAAGCGGCTCGCGATAAATTAGTTAGGAGTATGCACCACCTCATCTGTAAAATATGGTCGGAGGAAAGCATGCCCGATGAATGGAATCTCATCATTATTTGCCTGATCCTCAAGAAAGGCGATCCTCTGGACTGCAACAACTACAGAGGCATAAGTCTTCTTAATATCGCCTACAAGATCTTCTCTGCCGTACTTTGTGAACGCCTGAAGCCATTCGTCAAAAACCTGATAGGTCAATATCAGTAAGGCTTTAGGCCAGGGAAGTCCACAATCGACCAAATATTTGCACTACGGAAGATCTGGGAGAAAACCCAGGAGTTTCAAATCGATACCCACCACCTTTTTATCGACCTCACCGACTCCTTTGATGTCAAAAAAGGTTTTAGGCAAGGCGACGCGCTGTCATGCGAGACTTCTTCAACATCGTTCTTGAAAGAATAGTGCAAGACTCTCACGTCAACACTAGAGGCACAATCTTTCAAAAGTCCATCCAATTACTCGCTTACGCTGACCAATTACTCGCTTACGCTGACGACATTGACATAATCGGACGAACAAAGCGTGATGTCAGTGGTGCTTTTGTGATTATTGAGAAGGAAGCCAAGAAGATGGGTCTAACGGTGAATGAAAGCAAAACAAAATATATGCTGTCCACAAGAAAGGACACCCAACACCGACGACGCACGTCTAGGACAGCACGTCACTATAGACAGCTATAATATTGAGGTGGTCAGATTTGTCTACCTAGGATCCGCTATAAACTCAGCGAACGATACCAGTGCTGAGATCAAACGAAGAATTACTCTGGCCAATCGCTGTTTCTTTGGGCTAAGAAGGCAATTGAGAAGCAAAGCCCTCTCTCGAGCAATTAAACTGTCCCTGTATAAGACGCTTATCATCCCGGTCCTGATGTATGGTCCAGAGGCATGGACACTGTTAACGGTGGATGAGAACGCGTTAGGGTGTTTTGAGAGGAAAATACTCCGGGTGATTTTTGGTCCCGTCTGCATAGATGGGGAATGGAGAAGAAGATACAACCACGAACTGTATGGGCGGTACAGCGACACTGACCTAGCCATAAAAGTGAAAAGCCAACGACTAAGATGGCTGGGTCACCTAGAGCGAATGGACACCAATGCTCCGGCCCGGAAAGTCTTTGAATCCAACCCCGTGGGACAACGCAGTAGAGGTGGACAGCGTAAAAGGTGGCGCACGCAAGTGAAAGAGGACCTCAACCAACTTGGTGTGCGAAACTGGAGACAGCTAGCTAGAAACTGAGCCGGCTGGAAGAAGCTTGTTAGTTGAGGCCCTGGTCCACCCTGGACTGTGGCGCCACCTTAAGTAGGTAAGTAAGTAATTGAAACCAATTTGTTTTGGTCGCCACTTTGAACTTTAGCCAAACTGGTTTTATTTTTGTACTTGTGACTTGAAATGCTTATAACAAAAGTTTTTTGCAAATATTACTCTGGAAAGGGCGCCCACTTTATTAAATAACAAAAAAAAAAACAATATGCCTAAAATTGTAGATGGCACCGATTGCAAATAAATTCGCTAGAGTATTGTTTAATTTCAACTCCATCTGACTCCCCCTCTCCTATTTAATTTTTTGTCTTTTCAGCCTTTTTTCACGTTTCACATTGTCTTTTTATTATTTATTTATTCAGACTATTCTGTTTGCAATAAAGTCAGATTAGTCAGAAGAATCTCAAGGATATTATCCATCTTTATATCTGTTTCTCAAGCTCAACCAAATATTTACTTTTTTAACATCTCGTTCACCTTGTTCTATTACTTCTAACGGTTTCGTTGTGCTTTATATTTTCAAACCAATGCCCTTGCTCCACTCTTCTTAATATTGAGTGTATCAAATATTCCATCAATTTATAAGAACATGAAGTCATGACATTAAAGTTTCCATTTGATGCTTTTAAGTTACATTAGATTATGTTCTAACTTAAAAAAAAAAAAAAAAACAGAAAAACAAGGAGAAAGGAAAAAGGAAACGGAACTGGAACTGGAAAGAGGTTTTTCTTACTAAAAAATATTTTATTATTTTGTGAAATTGGATATCTTTTGTCAGAAAATACAATATCTTTACCTAAGCAGCCACACAACAACAACCAACAGCAACAAAAAAAAATAAAGAATACTTTAATCCTGTAATCTGGCTGATGGTTTTTCTAAAATGAATTCCATTTTTATACACAACATCTGTTTTTGAATAAGAACTTATTTTATGTAAGAGTGCAGTTACCTGAGAATTTGAGTTTATGAAAAGAAAACCAAGAATATTTTCTTGATTTTGTTTGCAGAATTTTGTATTTATTTAATATTATTTTAATACAAAGGAAAAACTCAATACTGAGAAAGAAGAAGAAAAAGACAATGCTTTCAATAAGTAAAGAATATCTGAATTCAAATTTGTTGTTGGAAAACAAATGTACTATGCACGAAGCTACACCCAAGGGATTCATATTGTTGACCTCAGTAAACATCGAAAGGCTTTCCGGCCTTAGTTTACATTTGTCCTGAACGCCTAAGGTCGAATTCATACGGTTTTCGTTGGCTTAAGATTATACGAGTTTTATTTTTTGGTCTGCGATGTGATTTTCTCTTGGCCTATTTTTGAAGTTCTCTAGACTGGATATCCGCCTGTGCGATTATGCAATACCAGCTTAGCTGTGTCACGGTCTATCTTCTCAAAATTATTGTTGAATCTAAAAAATGCTTTACCATAAATTGCATCCATGCTTTTGTATACACTTAGGAACAGCCCTTATAAGTAGGCACTACTCTGTGTCTGTAGTCATTCAAATATAAATGGCGCCCATAATCTAAGATCCATTCAATTTAAACAGTATTCAGCGGATGAAAGCAACTGAGCATAACGTTTATTTCTTTAAATCCGCTTTTCTCTTAAAACAAATATCTTGACAAAGGTTGTTTTAACTTTAAGGAATTCTTTGAACTTGACGCACATTAGCAGTGCTGTCGCTGTGTTGGGAGAAAGAAAGTTTTAAGGGCAATCCTGAATAATCCATGGACACAGGAAAACAGTCTTATTCGTTAAAAATAACACGGGGATACTTCTTGTCTTTGGCAATATCTGATACTAATATGAGGTTTATCAATTATTAAGGAACCTCTCAATACTGTGGTCTGTGAGTACCAGCCACACATTTTCAATGGAGATTATCCACTTGTGTTCTCCCAGAAAGAACTTCAAAGAGGATTTGCCCTTATTCGATTTTTTGTCAATATTCCCTATATCCGTAAAATACTGTTTATTTATCAACCAACAAAAGAACACTCGCACTTTAAATTTAATTTCAATATCAGCAGCAGCGAAATACCAGACAGGATATAGAATCCTTTTGTGTGTCAAATCTAATTGGTATTCAATGTTGAGTTTAAACTACAACAAAAAGGGACGTTTACGCGTAGCCGATTCACCATCCCTATCATCAAGTGAAATCACAAAAGTCCTTCAAAAAGGTAAAAATGGCCCTTCACAAGCTTTTCCTGTGTTAATTCAAAAATGAAAAGGGTATAGGTACCTACGTTTTGTATTCTTAAAATGGCATTGAATTTCCTTTTGATGATAGTAGAATTTGGATATTTTCATATTCGTTTGCAGAGGTTATTTAAAGGGGGATGGTGGTGAAACGGGCGACGCTGCCGCCGCCGGTGTGGCGAACGTAAAAAAGGAAAAGTACAAACAGTTTAATTATAACAATGGGTTCTTAGTTGACTGCATAAGAAAAGCAAATATTCAAATGAAATTGTATCCAAAATTCAAATTACTAAACTTTTCTGTTTGCTTGGATACATATTCGAAAAAGATATTTTCGTATTATAATTAGTTCCTTATGTAAATAGGCATTTAAAACATGTGTGCATAAGGTATTTCCATAAGTAAAACAGATTAAATTGTTTGAAGAAATATTTTAATTAACAGTTAATTTAACTTGCGATATAGGTAGGTACTATAAGGCAAGTTTTGGATTCGTGTAAAAAAAATGTTGAGATAACAATCAGACTTGATATTACGATGATAGAGAACACGAAAAAAGTGGGTGGCACAATTCTGTCTGTATGTCTGTATGCCTGCCTGTCTGTCTGTCTGTTCGTCTACAGCCTAAACGGCTCGATCGATCAAACTTGGTACATAGTGATTTTTGGTGATTATGCCCACATGTTTTTTTTTAAATCAAAAACAACGGTGCCTACCATACAATTTTTTTAGCAATTTTATATACCTAATCGTATTTTTTTCAAAAACGGCTCAACAACTTTACTTAAAAAAATTCATTAATTTATTTAAGTAAAGGCATCCTTTGGGTGGAAAACCATTTTTCAAAAATGGTTATTAATGGTACCTCCCAAAGAACCATTTTTTAATTTTTGATTTTCTTCAAAACGGTATGACCTATTTCATTTATTTTTTTTACACAGAAGCTTCCAAAAAATATAAATAGTTTTGTGTACCAAAATTTTTGAAAAACTATTTTTTGGATTTTAAAAAAATGTTTCAAATTTTTTTTGGAAAATCAAATATTTCAAAAATGATATGATAGAGTTAAGAATTTATTAGTACTCTCTAAAATATTTTTAAAAAATTTACATTTACGAAAAAATAACGGTACCTTCCATACAAAAGTTTTTTGCTTAAAAATGACTCCTAAGGTTTTGATTGAACTTTTTTCATATACTTAAATTAGTACGATCAACTACCAAAAATTATAATGTTTTAAACTAAGCAACTATTAATAGTATCTACCTGTCATAGAACGTATTTTCTTATTTTGAATTTTCTCGTTATCGGCTAAACGGGCTTAGATGAATTTTTGTATATACAAATCATAAGATTTTCAAAAAAAAAGTTTTTCCATTTTTAAAAAAAGTTTCAAACTTTTTTTTTTGAAAATTTGATTTTTTCAAATTTTGTTTTTATATACACATAAATATTTACACGGAAAAAATTCTTGGATCAGATCACGAAAAATGAGCTGTAAATTTCGAAAAACGAATCCCGATATATACTGCACCTTGCCTCGGGATATCGTAATTTACGACTATTTGTTTGCAATTTGCAAAACTGAGCTAAATGAACATATTGATACTCAAAAATCGTAAATCAACACTCTCTAAGTTTCAATTATTTTATCGAGAGAAAATTAAAATTGCGAAAAACAAATCGCAATTTGATCCAAATATTCCTCAATTGCACAATTTGTAAAAAAGATCTGTGATCACCACTTTTATTTCGTGATATTGGCACTTGAAAGATCAATCTGGTTCTACCCTTCATTTTGTATACGCATTTAATGTAATTTAATTTTAAACAAATACTTAACGCTTGACTCTACTTGGATTTGAACTCGCAACCCTCCAGTTGCGGAGCAAGCATGCAACCATTAGGCCAATTTACATTACAGGTCGTTGATGTCACACATTAATGATTAGATGTAGCATTCGCAAATTAAATTAACCAAATCGCAAATAGGTTTAACCAAAACACAAATAAGTTTCACCCAAGCGCAAATAGATTTAACCCAAACGCAAATATAACTAACCCAATCTCAATTCGATTTAAACAAAACGCAAATATAGTTAAACTATTAACAAATCATTTTAACCGAAAAGCAAATTAAATTAACCCTGACTCAACTTGTTGTTCCAGCTGTGTGGTGAAAAATGGTAGTCTTATAACAGTAGGAATAGTTCACCATAAGATTTTGACAAAACCCCAATTGTAAATCGAAGAACTTACCGAAAAAATATAAGACCAATCCCTTAATTATAGCTTTTTAACAAATTCTTAAAACATTTTTAAGGACAAATTTTGGTATGCAAATCTAAATATTTACTCATGTCCATATAAAACTAAAAAAATTATCAACCTGTTTTTGAGATATCGAATTTTCAAACAAAAAATTTGAAACTTTTTTAAAAATTCAAAAATTTCTTTTTTGAAAATTTTAATATTCAAGATTATTTTAATTTCTCTGAAATTTTATGAAAAAAAAAATTATCAAAATCCGTACTAATAGTTGCTGTAGTAGATCGTACTATTTTAAGCATACCAACAAAGTATAGGAGGAGCCGTTTTTGAGAAAAAAAATGTTGTCTTAATGGTTTCCTAACTCTTGTATGGAAGGTACCGTTATTTTTTCATAAAAGTATTTTTTTTTTTAAGTATCGAAATTCCAAAAAAAGCGATCATGTCGTTTTCGAAATATTTGATTTTCAAAAAAAAAATTGAAACATTTTTTTTTTAAATTCTAAAAATATTTTTTCAAAATTTTGGTACACATTAGCTGCGTTTTATTATCTCCGGGTCTGGGTCGAGGTTATCTCCTTACATGTATTACAAAAACAACATGGGATCCAGGTTTCTATCGAGGTTAATTTCAATAACCCAGATACAGGTTTTCACTCTGAACGGCAGATGGCTATTTACCATTGGGTGATTCCATAGAAAACGACCCTTTACGAAAAATCGCAAAATATAACTTCGAATTGAAAAAAGTACCGCTAAACGGTTTTAAAAGATTGCATGTTTTATTTTAAAAGTGAAATTATCAGTAATTTTTTTTATCGCTGCTTATTTAACAGCTCGAACCACTTAGCAGAATAGGTCTCCAAAAGTCGCTTTTTGTTATCAGAAGCTCAATACCCTATTTTCAATAAATAATTGTTTTACAATTTTAGAACCGGTGGTTATTTGCCCTTATCAGAACTCTAAGCACGTTTTCGTGTCATTTAATCATTCAATAGCAAATACAATTTGAGTTTTTAGGCAGTTGATTCATAAAGTGGTTAGTGTCACGCCCGTAACAAAATAAAATGCACGACTGGGTCGCACGTACTTGCTCTTATGTTCAAGACACTTAAGAAAATTGTATGTAAACACATAGAAATTATGAGAGAAAAATGTAGAGAAGCATGAAATACGACTTTTAAATTGGATAAAACAACTCTTTTGACAGTTTGATGTGGAAAAAAAAGAATGCCATCTTAATTCTTGATTGAATATTATTGTATGGGAAAAAAAAAAATTAAAATCGTTGGAGCGGTTTTTAAAAAAAATAATTTTTTATATATAAAATTCTTAAAACATTTTTAAGAACAAATCTTGGTATGCAAATCTAAAGTATATATTTATGTGTATATAAAACAAAATTTGAAAAAAAATTGTCAACCCGTTTTTGAGATATCGAATTTTCAAAAAAAAATTTTGAAACTTTTTTTAAAAATCCAAAAACTTTTTTTTTGAAAATTTTGATATGCAATATTATTTTATCTTATCTGCATTTTGTACATAAAAAAATTCATCTAAATCCGTTCAGCCGATAACGAGGAAATTCAAAATAAAAAAAAACGTTCTATGACAGGTACTATTAATAGTTGCTAAGTGTAAAATTTTATAATTTTTGGTAGTAGATCGTACTAATTTTAGTTTATGAAAAAAGTTTAATCAAAATCGTAGGAGCCGTTTTTAAGCAAAAAAATATTTTTCTTTGCGGTTTTTTAACTTTTGTATGGTTGGTACCGTTATTTTTGCATAAATGTAAAAGTTTTTCTAAAAATATTTTAGAAAGTACTAAAAAAGTCTTAAATACCGAGTTTCAAAAAAATCGATCATGTCGTTCTCGAAATATTTGATTTTCCAAAAAAAATTTTGAAACATTTTTTAAAAATCCAAAAAATATTTTTTCAAAAATTTTGGTAAACAAAACTATTAATATTTTTTGGAAGCTTCTGTGTAAAAAAAATTATTGAAATCGGTCGTACTGTTTTGAAGAAAATCAAAAATCAAAAAAATGGTTCTTTGGGAGGTACCATTAATAACCATTTCTGAAAAATGGTATTCCACCAAAAGTAAGCCTTTACTAAAATAAATTTACTGATTTTTTTTAAGAAAAGTTGTCGAGCCGTTTTTGAGAAAAATACGATTATGTAAAATTGCTAAAAAAAATTGTATGGCAGGTACCGTTATTTTTGATTCTAAAAAAATGAAAAAAACGTGTGGGCATAATCACCAAAAACCACTATGTACCAATTTTGAAGAAAATCGATCGAGCCGTTAAGGCTGTAGACGAACAGACAGACAGACATACAGACAGAATTCTGCCACCCACTTTTTTGGTGTTCTCTATCATCGTAATATCATGTTTGATTGTTATCTCAAATTTTTTTTTTGCACGAATCCAAAACTTGCCTTATAGTACCTACCTATGTATATCGCAAGTAAAAAATTATTAATTCATTTTTGGCATAAAAGATACAAAAATGCAGCACAACTTTTTTTTCTTACGAAATTTTGAGATTTCGCAAAAACTTCATTCGTAAAATTTGCAAATTTGCGAATTTTTCAAAAATATTTATGGCACAAGCCAGCACAAGTTGGGCACAGTACAGCTCAACTTTTTTTTTCGAAAATTAAAAATGGCGGTGCTAACTTCACTTTAAAAAAATGGGTACCCTCTAAAAACCAAACCCTTAGTACAATTTTTTTTTTTTAATACGGCACATAGCAGCACAAGTTGGGCAAATTACAGCAAAATTTTTTTTTTGTTGAAATTCCAAAATGGCGGTGCTAACTTTACGCACATAACTTTGTCCTTCGATACTTTCTCTTCCGAAACTTTGACTTTTCGAAACTTTTTTTTCTGATTTTCGAAACTTTATCTTTTCGAAACTTTGTCCTTTCGAAACTTAAGGTTTCGAAACTCTGACAGGTTCCCCTTCAAGGCAAGCTCCAACGAAATAAAGATGAGGCTTAAGACTTGAATAAGATATGTTCAAAAAGCCGTTTTTATTTGATACAGGCATTTACTATCATTGTTCGCACTTTTTGTCTGAAAGCCCCTTTTTTTTGGTACAACATGACAAATGTCACATCGGTTCTTATAAAATTATTTGAACTTAAGATTTTGATCAAATATGACATTAAGTAAGCCTGCAATTTTATTTTCCGGCTATTTTTAAATGCTTCCAGACCTACAGAGACAGACTGAACGGCTGGGCCGATTAATTTAAAACTTTGTACAAGGTGAAAGGAATGTTAAATTTTTCATGTAGTATCAAAGTACCAAAAAATAGGCTTCAGAAAAGTTGGAATGGTTATATTTCTGTCGGTTAATAAAATGAAGCAATCAAATAAATTTTAACTAAAGATTTAGAAATATTTTATTGTTCGATATTTTTTTGGTTATTTTTGACTAAGTTATCAGGAAAAGAAATAAATCCAAACTAATTCAAATGAAAACGGGCCACCCCAATTTTATATATTTCGAAAAACAAGCCCCTTAAAGTTTTTATAAGTTTCTAGAAGTTTTAAGCAAGAAAAATTATTTTATTCAAAAATATTACTAGATATAGATACCATACAAACTTTTCTTAGAAGTACAAAAATATACATTCTAAGCTACATACTACATAATCATTTTTTTTAAGATAGTCTATCTATCCATTTTCAATCAAAATTCTATCAAAACACAGCCACCGGCAAAAATGCACAGATGCATCACATAGTTTTATCATAATCAAATTGATTGAAGAGAAGAAGAACAAAAACGGGTACAAAACTGTCATTAACAGGGGTTTTATTGATGCGAGAAGGCGAAAGCATCAAGAAATATGGTGGTAGGGTTAAAGACAATGGAGGCAAAATTTTGGCATTATCATGGATGAGATGAACAAAATTATTATTGATTGCAAATGAGTAGAACGTAGAGAAATCTTGAGTCATAAGAAACTCATTAATCAATGTCGTAGTTTATTATAAAAGCCGTCATGAATATTATGTATGTATAAAGGGTTGTGGGGAGAGTCAAGAAAATGTTTTTCCAGAAAATTAACGAATAGAAAATGGATTACGTAGTGGGTTGTTGAAAAATTTGCTTATCCTATCGGAATAGCGAAAAAAAAATGAAGACTGGGATTCGTATTTAGAATTTCTTAACAAATCATGGAAGCAAAAAGCTGTTCAATTTGGAAAATATGGTTTAAAATATTTTATTAACATGTTTTCTTGTTTATTGAGTGATTATTTGATTTTAATTTCTTAAAGACTAAACTTACTCTTCTTTCATGAAAATAATTGTTATTTTTTCCTCAACTCACTTGTATATAGACGACACAACGTTCCTATTTATAAACTGAACAACCGAATAGAAAATTCTTTTCAAAGCACACACAGTGCAAAACTTTAACAATTCAGAACAAATTAATTAATAGAAGAAAATTCCACATCATCATCAGTTTACTATACTTGAATGTAGGTATGTATAGAACCAATACATTATACGAGAATGTGACTCAAAACGAAATATAGGTAATTGAATAATGTTGATTGTTTGAACTTTTTGATCTTCCCCTCGTGCTAACATACCTACAAATAGAATGATAAACAGTCGAATCCGCTTAGTTGCAACAGCAGAATTGCAGACATTTTGTTTTATCTAAGCGAAGTTCTCCAGTTAATCAAACCTCTGATGCCAAAATAAAGCAAACACAATATTTAAACACACAATTAGTGACAACAACTAGGTAAAATGGGATGTAAAAATATCAACATAAAATGCCAAATTTCAAAAGCAAGGTGTTTTAGTATCAAAATATATGGGATCGTTCAATTTAGAGATTTCACACTTCTACGGAGTTGAATAAGTTCAAAATTTAATTTTAGTTCACAAATATTTTTCAGTTAAGCAAAGTTTTAACTTAATTGAAATTAAATTAAGTGTAGGAGACTGTATAAATAATAATAAAAATAATACAAAGATATTTACCGAATAAGTTGTCTTTCTGTCTTTTGATGTTGGATGTTGAAAGATCTTTGAAATGTTTGTACTGAGGTATATTACTTTATTGAGTTTGACATTCAATTTCTTTTCTCGATGGTAAATTTAATTTCAATACTTTAATAACGTATGGAATGCGCACATCATTCGTTTATTAATCTTTAAGGATATGATAGTAAGAAATTTAGTAATACTTACATACTTAAGGTGGCACTACAGTCCGGGGTGAACCAGGGCCTCAACCAACAAGCTTCTTCCAGCCGGCTCGGTTTCTAGCTAGCTGTCTCCAGTTTCGCACGCCAAGTTGGTTGAGGTCCTCTTCCACTTGTGTGCGCAAACTTTAACGCTGTCCACTTCTACTGCGTTGTCCCACGGGGTTGGATTCAAAGACTTTCTGGGCCGGGCTCTAGGTGACCCAGCCATCTCAGTCGTTGGCTTTGCACTTTTGTGGCTAGGTCGGTGTCGCTGTTCCGCCCATACAGTTCGTTGTTGTATCTTCTTCTCCATTCCTCATCTATGCAGACGGGACCAACATTCACCCGAAGAATTTTCCTCTCAAAACATCCTAACGCGCTTTCATCCACCGTTAAAAGTGTCCATGCCTCTGCACCATACATCAGGACCGGGATGATATAAGCGTCTTATACAGGGACAGTTTAGTTGTTGAGTTTGTAGTGGATTCAAGGTAGACAAAGTCCCTGACCACATCAAAATTAAAGCTGCCTATAGTGACATTCTGTCCGAGACGTCGATGTTGGGTGTCCTTTCTTGTTGACATTATTTACTTTGTTTTACTTTCATTCATCACTAACCCCATCTTCTTGGCTTCCTTCTCAATACTCACGGAACCACCACTGATATCTCGCTCTTTTCGTCAGATTATGTCAATGTCGTCAGCGTAAGCGAGTAATTGGACGGACTTTTGAAAGATTGTGCCTCTAGTGTTGACGTGAGAGTTTTGCACGATTCTTTCAAGTACAATGTTGAAGAAGTCGCATGACAGCGCATCGCCTTTCCTAAAGCCTTTTTTGACTTCAAAGATGTAGGTGAGGTCTTTGGCGACCTTGATGGAGCAGCGTGAATTATCCATCGCCATCCTGCACAAAGGGACGAGTTTGGGAGAGATGCCAAAACTAGACATTGCTCTATATAGCTCGTCTCTATAGATGCTGTCATACGCGGCCTTGAAATCGATGAAAAGTTGGTGGGTATCGCGTTGAAACTCCTGGGTTTTTGCCTAGATCTGCCGTAGTGCAAATTTTTGGTTGATGGTGGACTTCCCAGGCCTAAAGCCACACTGATATAATAGACCTATCAGGTTTTTGACGAATGGCTGCAGGCGTTCACATAGTACGGCAGAGAAGATCATGTAGGCGATTTAAGAAGACTTATGCCTATGTAGTTGGTGCAGTCCAGAGGATCGCCTTTCTTGAGGATCGGGCAAACAATACTGAGGTTCCATTCATCGGGCATGCTTTCTTCCGACCATATTTTACAGATGAGCTTATGCATACTCCTATAACTAATTCATCGCCAGCCGCTTGAAAAGCTCAGCCACAGTGCCATTTGCTCCAGTAGCTTTATTGGACTTAAGTTAAGATATAGCTATCTTCACTTAGTCGATATCGGGTGAACGGAATCGTTGGCCTACGTCATCCAGGTTGAATGGTGCAATCTGCATGGTAGCGGAATTCGGTTCGTCATCGCCGTTATACATTTTGCAGAAATGATTTTTCCATATCCTCAGCACCGACTGCGATTCCACTACGATGTTCCCTTGATCAAAGGGCACGGTAGGGCCCAGCCAAGTTCGCGGCACTACACCCTTTTTACAGGAACAAACTCAGGCGATTTTCAACCCCCCTCTAACTTCAGTACCAATAAAGTCAGAAACTTAAAATTCGAAGTATTTGCTGAACTGATCAAACACAGGTGGCTCACCAAATTTCAACTCTTTAGCATTAGTAGTTCCCAAGATATAGGACTTCAAAAATCGCAAAAACCGTAACTGACTGACTCACTGACTCACTGACTCACTGACTGACTGACTCACTGACAGATCATCAAAATTATGGAGCACTTCCCGACATCGTAGAAACTTGAAATTTCGCAAAACGCTAGGCCTTGTGGTACATACAAAGGAAAAAATCGAAAATCTGCAATTTTCTATTCAGGGGGCGTGGCATCCACCCACTTTTTTAAAAACTCTTATAAATTATATGGAGCACTTTCGATTGTTGTAGAACAATGAAAATTAGTAAGTTGGTAGGGTTTGAGGTACTTATAAAGAAAAAAATTGAAAAATTGGAATTTTGCATTCAGGGGGCGTGGCATCCACCCACATTCTTAAAAATTCTTATAAATTATATGGAGCATTTTCGATCGTTGTAGAACGATGAAAGTTGGTAGGTCGGTAGGGCTTAAGGTACTTGGAAAGAAAAAAATTGAAAAATTGGAATTTTGCATTCAGGGGGCGTGGTATCCACCCACATTCTTAAAAATTCTTATAAATCATATGGAGTACTTCCGATTGTTGTAGAACGATGAAAATTTGTAGGTCGGTACGCCTTAAAGTACTTAGAATAAAGAAATCGAAAAATTGGAATTTTCAGTTCAGGGGGCGTGGCATCCACCCACATTCTCAAAAATTCTTATAAATTATATGAAGCACTTCCGATTGTTGTAGAACGATGAAAATTGGTAGGTTGGTATGCTTTGAAGTATTTAGAAGAAAACACAATTAAAAATTGGAAGTTTCAGTTCAGGGGGCGTGGCATCGACCCACGTTCTTAAAAATTCTTATAAACTATATGAAGCACTTCCGATTGTTGTAAAACGATGAAAATTGGTAGGTCGGTAGGACTTGAAGTATTTAGAAAGGAAAAAAATCGAAAATTTGGAATTGTCAATTCAGGGGGAGGGGGGGGGGGGGGGTGCCATCCACCCACTTTATCAGAATTGCTATTACTTTCACCTGGCAAAATAAATCTTTGCAAAAAGGAGTGAAATCACAACAAAAACATAAATGTTAAAAAAGGAGCCAAGTTCTTATGTGTACAAGAAACCTGTGCGTAAAAAGTCAGCCAAAAAAAGTAATGAGATCTAAAATATATGCCAAGTTTTAAGTTCATGAAGTTTAATATCAAATATCTTAAGAAGAGTAATATCGAAACAATTCCAAATCATGACAGAAATTTGGTAGTTAATGATTACTGATTAAAATTTGGTGGATTTACTTGGCAAGTTTTCTCTTAAATACTTACTTAATCACAAATTTAAAATGTATGAAAACTTGACCAGTGAACCCACCAAATTTTAATCAGTAATCATTAATTACCAAATTTCTGTCATGATTTGGAATTGTATCTGTATTACTCTTCTTAATATATTTGATATTAAACTTCATGAACTTAAAACTTGGCATATATTTTAGATCTCATTACTTTTTTTGGCTGACTTTTTACGCACAGGTTTCTTGTACACATAATAACTTGGCTCCTTTTTTAACATTTATGTTTTTGTTGTGATCATTCTTTCAGGCTTCGGTCTGGGCCTTGTAACCCTGGGAGGTTCTCTTAACCTCTTGGTAAAACTTCCGAACTTCATTCCTGCAATGGCATCCCTCTATTTCCTCGATCGCACGCTTCTCATGCTCTTTCTTTTTCCTTCTTAGAAGCTTGTGTTCCTCTCTCCTCTTCTTCTCATAGACATCGCGAGCAGCTCTGGTTCGCAGCTGCATGTACTGCCGGCATTCTTCTTTGAACCTGGGGTTTTGCTGTGGTGGCCGTGCGAGGCTGGGCCACGTCAGAGGTGGCATCTCTGATGGCTTCCTGGCAATTCTTCCACTGGTTCTCGATACTAAAATCATAGGACTATTTAAGAGGGCGCCAGAGGGCAGTTTCTTGCGACTGTAGCCGCCCGACGTCGATCTTCCTCACAGTATTCCCCTGCTTTGGCTTTGGTCTGGATATGCATAGCATTACCTTTGCTACAGTGAGGTAGTGGTCCGAGTCAACGTTGGCTCCTCGGAACGTTCGGACATCTTTGATATGTATTGGAGGAGTGCATTGCGTTCGATCGCACACTCATCCTGTGTGTCGTCATCTTACTCCTCTGTGGGGACATGCGCGCATATCAACCTAATGTTGGCGAATTTACCCTTGATGCGAATTGTCGTGAGTCACTTGTTCACATTGTTGAAACTCAAGACTTCATTCCTAAATCTGCCTATAGACGAATCCACATTCAAAGAGACGCTGCCCTTGTGGTCGGTAACAGTCACCATATTAGATGTCATAGTTTTTCAGTTTTCTTTTCCCGGCCCACCCCATCGTACATCTTATAAGGAGGTTATGTCTGCTTTGTAGCAGTCTAGGACTTCCGCTAAATGTTCGGGTGCACGTGGTCTAAGGAGAGACTGAATATTCCACGTGTAGGTCCAAAGTTCGTTGTTCTTATTTCGTTTGCTGGGTTCGCCAACATTATACTTACTTACTTATCCGGCACCCGATCCATGAAGGGTCTCTGCCTGAGATATTGCGGTCTTCCATCGGTTGCGGTCCCTCGCACGCTCCCTCCAGTCGTCGAGACCAAGCGCTCTTGCGTCTGTGACCGCCTGGTCCCTATAGCGGAGGTTCGGTCTTCCTGGTCGTCTCGAACCTGGGGGCTGGGATTCGAAGATTTTCTTGGCTGTTAGCGTTGTTGCCCATTCACTCCATGTGTCCGAGCCAGTGTAATCGACGAGTTTTGGCTCTTTGGACTACATCCACATCTTGGTACAGCTCGTACAGTTCACGATTGAATCTTCTCCTCCAATCACCCTCTGCGCATATAGGACCAAATATCCGCCGAAGAATTTTTCTCTCGAAAGTGCCCAGTATCAATTCCCCTTTTTTCCTTATCGTCCAGCACTCGGCGCCGTAGAGTAGAACTGGTAAAATTAGCGTTTTGTGTAGCATGCACTTTGTCTTTCGGGAAAGGAGTTTTGAACCCATTTGTTTGGCCAAACCGAAGTAGCAGCGGTTCGCTAGGGTAATTCTTCGTCGGATTTCCACTAAGGTGTCGTTCGTGGAATTGATGTTTGTTCCGAGGTAGGTGCACTCCTTGACTACCTCGAAATTACTGCTATCAACAGTGACGTTTTGTCCTAGGGCCTAGGCGATGGACAGATGAGGCTTTGTTTGTTGATAGCATATACTTTGTTTTGTCCTCATTCACTTCAAGACCAACGCGTTTCACCTGTTCATCAATAGCTGTGAATGCTTCAAGTACAGCTCTCTTGGAGCGGCCGTTGATGTCGATGTCGTCCGCATAGCCAAGCAGTTGAGAAGACCTGTTGAAGATAGTGGCTTCCATGTTAACACCGCTCCTCATAGGTCATTTTCGTTCCCCTCGTTTGAGGGGGGTCCAGGCTTCACGTGTCTCTCTTATTACAATGTTTTTTTTTTTATTGTGATCGGGTCGTTAGCCCAACGCACTCCAATCTGTAGGGTCATGGGTTTAATGTTGCAACTCTTTTCTTGATCAACATTCGCACTCACAAGTTTAGCAAGCCATGATATAAAGCCAAGACCAGTATCCGGCGGCTACCAACTTGCAGGTATTGTAAGCACATGATGTGCAGAAAAAGATACAGCTCGAAGCTCCCAGTTCCTACAGCATCCAACCACCAAACCCCCTTTTCTTTAACTGATGTATAAATAAAAATAATTAAACATAATTTTCAAGAATTTGGCCTCAATGTTTGCTGAGAACTCATCAAAATCCGATACTTTCAGGTGATATCTGATAATCTCACTTAAGGAACTTAGGGAATGAGGTAAGGCTGATGGCTGATCTAAGGGATGGCATTTTCTTTGTCTTTTTCTGAACGCCATGCTTGATCAACTTGATGGTTTGTTCCGCCTGTCAGCTTTCTCTTGTGCAGCCGGAAGGCTTCTGTTTGTAATTCTCAACAATCTGTTACTTGATTTTTATCAGTTAGGTACCTTCGTGCCTTTCTAGATGAGTGCGGCTTTTTCATTCCTTGCAATCTTGTATAGAATAAAGGAGGCCTTCCTTATAATTTTTCTTCACAAATTTGAAACGAAGCTTTATTATTTTAAATTGCTTACGGCCAATTTCTTAACAGAGTCCTAACGTTAGTACCGGTATTAGTCCTAACGTCGGTACTCAAATCAGTATTTCTCATTTCTTCAAACCCACAAGTATTTTAAGTATCAACTTTAGGACTAGTACCGGTATTAATGTTAGTATTCTGTGAAGAAATTGGCTGTTAGATGCATAGGTAATCAAAAAAGCTTAAATAAAATTGAACAAATACACAGTCGTGAGTCACGTGGATAAAGAGATCAAAAGATGAAAACCACTTGTTTGGCTTTCTCCAACATCGTAACGTTGTGTCACATTTGATTTAGACTTCGGAATTTTGATAGACAAATCCAATAACCAGTACCTACATTTTGAAATGTTTCCTCTAGCCTAGAGCAACTAGAAATCTCAAAATGTTGAACTTAAATAATATTCTTACATTGAAATCAACTTTTTCTATTTACAAGTCAAGCTGCGTTAGGTACCTATACCTATGCATTTAACATTTTCCATATTCTATTAGGTAATGCGATGTGTTATATAATTCATAGGTTCATATAGAAATATATATGTAAGTAGGTACTCTTACTTACATCCTTGTAGTTAGACACAATCAATCTCATTAAAACAATAAGTCTAAGCT
This sequence comes from Dasysyrphus tricinctus, assembly GCA_963921185.1. Lineage (NCBI taxonomy): Eukaryota > Metazoa > Arthropoda > Insecta > Diptera > Syrphidae > Dasysyrphus > Dasysyrphus tricinctus. The sequence goes on from OY992530.1 coordinate 114,857,785, forward strand.
GTTTCGACTTAATTCATTCTCCTATTACCAAACCCTTGAAGTCTCTAAGGTTTAGCAAAAAAAAAAAACTAAAAGCAAAAACTGACAAAAACCCATTTAATAATGACCATCACCCTTCTCTTTGTGCCTCATCAGCCTCAGCCAGCCTTCTTTACCCTTAATTAATCGTTCTTTAGTATATTAAAATTTATGGCCTCAATCATGAAACTAATTACCAAAGCATCATTCCCCGTATCACACTCATATACAAGCTTTTTTCGAATCAGTTTCTCATACATATATAATATAAACCAGTGGCCCTAGCCAGTGTCAGAGTGTGTGTCTTGTATTGTACACCCTATAGCAGAACAACAAACAATACACTCTCCTCTGTTATTAATTCTCTTGAGCATCTTAAGGATTAAAGCCGACAGATAACAAGAAAATAACATTCTCTCCAAAATCCTCACCATCACTCATATAGTAGCCTTAAATATAATATCTATATCCCCAGGACAAATGTAATATCCAGAGTATAAAAAAAAATATCTGATATTAATATTTAATACACGTGAACGCACACGTAAAAGCACTTATATTAAAGGTCCAAGAATCCTTGTAGATACGTTCGTACGAATGTTTGTATAATCACTTCTGGGTTTCCAGTTTCTTTCAGGGATATTATTATGGAACAATGGTATCCGAAATGAAGATTTGCTCTATAGTTAATTTCTCTCTATCAAAAGGACATTGCCTGCTTTGCCGCATTCTGACACCAGATCAGTGTCGAAATGTCCTGCCAAAGAATTCCATTACTTCGGTTCCAAACTGTACAGTAAGTTGTACAATTTTTCGACATAATCTGACAGTTGGGGCGTGGATTATTCCATCCATTTCTATATGTCGTATTTGTATCCCCGACCGACATTGAATCGGCTTGGAGGCGGGAGTGAAATTCCAAGTGTAATATCGTTCGTATACACTCGACTCAAGTCACAGAAGTCAACGAAACAATAAAAGAAAATGAGCAAAAAACAGTGAAGAAAATCCATAAAAGGACCATGTTTCTTGCAAGTCCTTTTCCTTAAAGCAGCAGCGGAATGAGTGAGAGAATTCCTAAGAAGCCGATCCATATTCACATTCCGTTAGTAATGCCACCACACATACGGTTATTAGTTTGACTTCATATAATGCGGTACAATATTATTACACCGCACAACCACACCACACCACCTATAGCTGCCAGCTTTCAACGCTATAGGGAGACTCATACACATCACGAATAAGGACTTAACCGAGGAATGCTTTCAAGGAGCCACATTCGTACTGTAGAACAAGGACGAGACAGGACGAGCCCCCATATCCAAGTCTAGGAGAGTGGAAAATATAAATGGTGTCCAAGTCAGCAGTAGCACCATTCCCCATCATCAGTAACAGAACTCTGCAAAAAAGGGTTTTCATTTGCTGCATATATATGTGTAGTTTTTTGGGTTGTGACACATGATACCTATAACTGTACTCTATACTCGTAAGTAGTAACGTATAGAAATATGGCGGTCGAAGAAGCTTATAGCGCAAAAGTTATGAGGAACGCGTGCTCACGTCTATAGACGTACGGGTATTAAATTGTCCACTTGGATGCTATTTCAAGGATTCCACTTTAAGCCTTTCAACATTGGTAATGGTTTTGTGCAGTGATGCCCGTCGTTAGTTTTGAATGCCAAAAACGAGCCAAAAGAAAAATAAATCCCGAAGACAATAAAATACAATTGTTTTATGGCAGTTTAAGTTCATAGTCTGGTTGGATGGTAATAAACTTTAATAAGGGTTCCCACACATTGTGGTTGGGTCATCTCAAATCACTGTCCAAAGAAACACAAAGTACCAATAGTTACATAATATTTTCGTTGTCATCACTTTGCAGATTGAAACATTGAAGCCAATTTTCATATTAGTTAAATGATGAAAACATGGTGGTTGACAACTTGAGATTCCTGTCTGGTCTTTATACAGTTTTCCTAAAGGTTTTTTTCGGTTTGGTCATTTGCCAAAAATCACCGTAAACCTTTTTTTAGATTATTAAAAGTAGATTTTTCCAGTAGTGCAACAATCAATCATGGGTGAACTTTTGTTTTACCTCCTCGTGGTGGTCCCCGGGCAACTATCTGCGTATCCCGCTTTATACGTCAATAGGCTAAAATAACAAGTCTGAAAGGCCTATCTCTCTAGGATAGGTTATGGAGGTTAGCATTCTTCGAAGCTGAAATCAATTCCGCTAACGAAACCAACACTTCGCCTCGGATAAGAAATGAAATGACATGTTGACATATTTTGGCTATTGTACCTGGACACAGAATGGTTTCTGGAATATGAAGAGGCTTCTTGACAACGGAAAGGAAGGAAGAATTCGTGTGGTATGAGATGGACACCGTAGGGATAAGTGAAGTTAGATGGTTGGGCTCGGGGAAGTTTAAGTCTCCCACTCGTAACACTGTACTATTCACCTGAAAGTTATCGTAAATCTGGCCTTGGATTGCTGCTTTCCAAAACAGCTCTAAAAAGTTTAATTACATAGGAGCCCTTTATATGATAGGATGCTGAAAACTAGGTTCCAGACTACACACTACGTCGCATCACCATATCATATCATACAGCGTTAAGCTCCAATGGAACTCAGCTCTCTTCTGTCGAGGAGAAGGAGATCTTTTATAACAGGTTGAGTGCTGCTTATGATAGTTCACCACGTGGAGACATTATAATGGTAATGGGATATTTGAATGCCAAGGTTTGCAATGACAATGATGCTATCTGGCATGTTATGGGGCATGTTATGGTGACAGCAATGACATTGGCGAACGTTTTGCTGATTTTTGTCACGGCAACCACATTGTTATAGGAGGACCTTATTTGAGCACAAGACATGCCACAAAGTCAGTTGCGTGTCGACGGACAGAGAAGCAACTTAAAACCAAATTGATCATTTCGCTATCAGTCTGCGAAGTGATCGAAGCTGTCTCTAGAACGTTTGAAACAGAAGAGGTGCAGACATGCGAATGGCCCAGGACCATCATCTAATTAATGGTGATCCGAAGAAAACACCTGGCTGCCCAAATTCAATACCGATAGACTTAAGGATACTGCAGATTGCCAACAACTAGGGGACCGCCTTTCACAAGGATTGAGTGAAATCAGTAGTACAGAAACCACCTCCATCGAAAACCTTTGGTCTGCTGTGAATAATGTTTTTGTAGCCGGTCGATGATGAAAGTGTAGTTCGTCGGTCACAAGGAAGAAACAGTGCCTAGCTTTCGAAGAAACTTGGTGTAGGATCTAATCTCGTATTTGAGCTACTCCAGCTGCAGGGAGAAACCAGCTAGAGTCTGCGTTTTGCATGAAAATGATAGAAGCTCACCGTAGCGTGCGACGTGATAAGTGTAATTTTATCAACGCATTGGCAACAGAAGCATACGAGGCCACAACTAGATGTGAGGTGTTACAGTAGGACCTTCTACAGGATAACTAAAGTGCTTACAGGTGTTCAAAGCTTTAAACAACACCTGGTAAAAGATATAGAGGACCAGCTCAAAGGAGGACTTTTCTGCGGTTTTAAACCGCGTTTTCACCAATGAAGTCAACCTTACACCCAGTTTCTTGTAGTAACAAATTCCCGAAAACTCACTGTATCCTCCAATAGAGAAGGAATCTTATCCGTAATCAGAGCACTGAAGAACAACAAAGTGGTTGGACTTGACGGTATTCCCGCAGTGCTCTTACGAGCAGTGCTAACATAATCGAGTGAGCTCCTGCACACACTCATTGAGAGAGCTTGTAAAAAGAGAGTTTTCCTGAGGAGTGGAAACGGGAATGATTGTCAAGTTTCCAAAGAAAAAAGACCATACGCAGTGCGAAAACTGGCGAGAAATTTGCGTGCTGCCTGTTGTAGCGAGATCAGCTTTGAACAGTCGATCACTTATTCACCTGCTGTTCCTGTTCATCGACTTTGAAAAGGCGTTTGACAGTGTCAAGAGAAAATTTATCAGGCTTGCTTTGCGCAGCATGGGCATCCTGGATAAATTGATTGCTATTATTAAAGCTGCATAGTGATGGATCCAAATGTCACGTTCTGCATAAGGGATAGTTATCAGAGGAGCTTGAAATCCAAAATGGGGCTAGACAGGGTTGTATACTATGTCACCAATACTGTTTCTGTTGGTGATACGTTGCAAATGGAGGAATTCAGTGGAATCTGCAATCATTTATCATAAACATCTGGACTACCCAGACGACGTATTCTTAAAAGGAAGCGAACTCGATATTTTGATCAAACTTGTTATTATGAAGAAAGAGAAGATGAAATAAGTTGGTCTATCTACCAATTCTGTCTATCTGTATGTCTGTCCCCTGAGATACAGTCTAAACAGCTGCGGCTGAATCTATTTTCTTTGAACATGGTGCATAGAGTTTTTTGATCATTCTTCCTACATGTTTTTTTCATTTTTGTTTAGAAGTAAAAATAACGGCACCAGCCATACATTTTTCCTCCACAACTTTTCTTGGAAAAAATTAATAAATTTATTTTAGATAAAGCTACCTTAAGATGAAAAACAATTTTTCAAAAAATTGTTATAAATGGTACCTCGCAAAGAACCATTTTTGTTTATTTTTGATTTTCTTCAAAACGGTAAGACTTATTTTAATAATTTTTTTTTTGACAGGACCTTCTAAAAAATATACCTAAATAGCATCAAAATTTTTAAAAAAAATATTCTTTGTATTCTAAAAATAAAATAACAATTTTATTCTTTTGAAAATCAAATTTTTCGAAAACGACAGGATCGATGTTTTGTAACTCGGTACCTAGGGTTTTTTAACACTCTCTGAAACATTTTAAGAAAAAAAACAAAAACATAACGGTACAAATGTTAAAAACCGTTACGGAAAATGTTTTCTCATTATCAGCTGAACGGATTTAGATCAATTATCAATATTCAAATAAATTCATATTATATTGCATACCAAAATTTTCAAAAAACAAGGTTTTCGGTTTTTCAAAAAAAATTTTAAATATTTTTTTTAAAATTCGATGTCTCAAAAACTGATTGAAAACTTTTTTATTTTAATTTATATGCACATTAGGGTGCTCAAAAATTTAAGGTTTAGAGGTTCCTCATCGCCATTTTGATTTTTGCAAATTGTATGGGAAAACAGTTGGGAGAAACTTTGAAATTTTATAAGAAACCCGTTCTTTCGATGTTTTCCCGGTTATATCATAATTGGCTAAGAGCTAGTGGTCGGCGGACGGGTATTTAAATACGATTCAAATTCAGCGAAGCCATTCTATTACACTTCCTGAGCATGGGATGGGCATCCCAAATCCAAAGTTTTTTAAATACCGTTTCAAATATGGGTACTGCATTAGGTGTTTTATGTTTGAGTTTTTTTTTTTCAAAATTCTGCTATGTGTCGAAAAGTTAAAACAAAGAATTATGTAGGTACCTTTTTTACTTTTTTTTTTAATAATTTGCGCGCTCTAACGGGAATTTGACTATACCCTTAAGATGATGAGACACAGTGCGAGCGATCAGGAAAATACAGAAGGATTCAAGAGGAGATACCGATGCACATTAGATTTGAAGTTCTGTAAATCAAAATGGAAGGGAAAAACAGAGCCTCTTAAAGCATTCCACATTCGTGTTGTACGGCTAAAAGAAGAATATCTGTACTTGACAGTACGTCCGAAGTTACTGATGAGCATTCATAAAAGCGTGAGAGTTACGGTTGAATCGTTTAAGGGGAGGAATGCAACTGGCTATTTCACTAGAACATTGCTTGTTATAATAGCGATTAAATAATGAGAGACATGAAACATTGCGGCGATGTTTCAGAGTTGTGATTTTTTGAGTAATAGATATATCACCTATCATTTTTAAGGCTCTTTTTTGTATTATATCCAAAAGATTCAAGTGAGTTATAGGAGCACCTACCCAAGTGTGGGAGTTATACTCAAGCTTAGATCGGATGAAGGCTCTATAGATTACAGCCAGATCTTACATCTTCGAAGAAAACCTAAACACTTTGCAGAATTTTCGGCGACGTTGAATATATGATCGTTCCATAGAAAGTGATCTGTGAACTGTGATGCACATACCCAGAACTGAGAGATGTTCAGTTTCCTCGATGCAAGTACCGTTCATGGATAGCGGCATTGGGGGTTCTGCTTCAGCGATAGCAGACAGCATTGGGTTTTTGAAGCATTAAATTCTACACTGTTTTTAATTTCCCACTGAACAATTCTGTCAAGATCAGAAATCAATGAGCTTATCATACGGTGCCGTTGAAGTTCCACATCCGAAGAACAGGGATGTGAATCTAAAAACGAATATGAAAAGCTGAGGGTGCTATTGTCAGCAAAACAATTTAATGGATAAGAAGTTTCAGAAAGGAGGTAATTAATGAAAATGAGAAAGAGAGTCGGAGACAAAACGGAGCCCGGGGGCACACCAGCATTTATTTTATGAATATCAGATTCATCGATTCCAAAAGCATGCATTTTCGATAAGAGAGCTTGATGCCAAACTCTATCAAATGCCTTTAAAATATAAAGTGCAATAATATTACTTTCTCCAAAACGATGTATAGATTTGTTCAATGATATAACATCAGATCACCAGTGGACCTATTGCTATGGAAGCCATACTGACGGGACAGGCTGAAAAAATATTGTTTTCCATCCACTCGGAAAGAAACTTGTAGAGTAGGACAGATGGAAAAGCTTACATAGTGGTTTTTCCAGCGTTGAAGAACACCTTTTCAGAACAATGGGGGAATACTATCTGGGGCAGCGGATTTGTGTACGTCGAGATCTTTTAAAACTCTTGCTTCTGCACGAGTGCGAAAGAAGATTTGTCTGGCGGAGTCATGAGACTCTCTGGCAGCGTCGAATTAACAGCAAACTATGCTGCAAACTAAATTGGCTTTTTTTGTAAGCTTACAAAGAGAGTGTCATTAAAAACGAGCGTTGGAACCACGTACGAAGTAGAATTTCGAATGTTTTTTACAAATTACCAAAAATGTGAACATACTGTCTTTGGGACATTGTAGTATTTTTTGCCGTTACTTCAAGCAAAAATTTGGTTCTTTGAATATGGCCGTTGCAGGTCTTTCTAGCTTGCTTGAACTTCTTCGGGATTTCAGTAGGGATGGCTTTATAACATCGGAAACTTACTTCTCTGGCTTTAATAACCTCTTTACAGCTCGGCCCGATAGATTTTATCCTATTCGGAATAAAATTTCTCATCCCGTACAGAATTAAGTTTGTTATCATATCTGCGCTGGAGTCTACGTCACTATCGAGGAAGCATAGTAACCAGTTAAAGTTCCTGATGAAATCATTGATACCGTCCAAGTTGGCTGTCTCGTATTGCATAAAGGTTCTCTTAGGGGTTTCTTTTTGAGTGAGGTGGCACGAGAAATTTGCAGATGTGACACAATGGTCTGATGTGCCTAGAGGTGAAAGTACACTACCAGTGAATTTATCAGGGTCAGAAACAAGTCTAGAGTGTTCCCGGATTGACCTGCAACGTCAGGTATTCGAGTTGGCTCGACAACAGGCTGAGTCAGTTGGTTTAACTCAGCGAAGACCTCAACATACCTTCCTTCGGGTGTTATCTGACCTGAAAAGCGAAGCCACCATAAGAATTGTGTACATTGAAATCCCCTGCAATGACGATTTAAGTGTGAGGATAATGGGCAACAATTCTTTGATGGAGTCGGACAGAGCATCAAATTCGTTTAAAGTTGAGTTTCTGTCCATTTTTGGGCAGTATACCTCGTGCCATAATGATTAGTGCGTTGGACTGTCATGCCGAATATCTGGGTTCGATTCCTAGCCACTGCCACCTAAAAACAGAAATGTTTTTTCCGAAGTGCTGCCTCTTGTGAGGAACTGAAAAATCCTCGAAGAGTACACTTGTCATAAATATGTGCTTCTCATCGAGTCGTTTGGACTGCAAAATATTGTAGGTCCCCCTCCATTCCTGCCATCAACACACACACAGGAATGCTTGACAGATGTAAATCACTAGGCCCTGGTTCTCCACGAGTTGTTGGGCCACCAAATTTATTTAATTATATACTTAGGTAGGTAGTAGATATTAGCACTTGGAGTTTCCTTAATAAATTATTTCACATTCAGTTTATGTGAAAGGCAGCCATGGCGGTCAAACAGAGCAAGATCCGGCATGCGGGACTGTCAATACTTTACTGTTTAACCAGTCCTTTAAGAATCAAATTGCAATTCGTGACGATCAATTTGTTTTCTAAAATGTCTCTTATTTTAGTTAATAAAATGCTAATTTTAGTACCAATGGATCTTTTAGTTAATTTTATTTACGCTTCTACCATTTTGTACAGATTTTATGAAGAATTTACGTTTACCTATAAACATTTAAAATATCATTTGTATATAACGTTAATTCATCACCCGTTGGTCGTTCCCATGTGCAAAGTCCTTAAATCCTAAATAAATTAGTTGACCGGAAAACATAATGCATATATTTATTTTCCTGCACATTTAATAAAATCTTTTGTCTTTAGACTTTTATAAATTGTCTTCACATTTAATGTAGATAACAAAGTCTTATCATTAACATTAAGCCAGGTTTATCGAATCTCGAATGACTGCGCATTTTTATCAAAATACATAATGGTTTTAAAAGTTGAAAAATCAAATTAGAACAAAATCCTTCATTCCTTCAAGCTGCATATGAGCATTATGCTAAACGAACAAACATTTGAACTTTCCACAACTCCTTCATAAAATTTCACATAAAAAAATAAATTGTATTTGAAAGGGGGGATGAGTATTTGGCTTTTTTTTGTTTGCCAAATATTTTCCTACTTTGCGTGTTTATGTGTTTTAAATGTCAAATATGTGTGTGCTTTATCCTTTAATGTTGAACAAAATCATCATGATTCGATAGGGGCCTTGTTCCATTTGCATGCCCTTTTCACATTCACCGATATTGACACAGCAGCTGTGCTCCAGTCAAAGCTTCTTTCTCTCGTCTTCTTTTTTCCCTCCTCGTTTTTTTTTTTACTTTATACTCTGTGTAAGGATAGGGTTTATCACATTAAGGCATTATGCGATATTGCAGAAGTTTTCTATATATGTGGGAGGGGGAGGTAAAGAGTTTGAGCGTCATCTCGTCAATGCCAGCTAAGCCCCTTTACCCCATTCTCTGAGCATATCCTTGTCAACATGAGGAAAAGTTAGGTTTTGACTTATTTTTTTGTCGTTCTTTCTATGAGTTTTACTTATTTTGTTTATTTTTTTTTTATTTCAAAAACTTTGCTTTATGGGAGTTTGTATTTACTTAAAAATTAAAACTTGCTTAAATGTATAGACACAGAGATAAAATTATATTTTTTATGTACCAACTCGAGCTAGCAGATGGAGGAAAAATTTGATCCAACGGTGATGTCCTTTCGCCAGATGGTCATGGTACCTACCTCACCACCAAATGGTTTTTTATACGGGATGAGGACTTTTTTGTTGGGCATCAGCATCACTGTTGTAATAATTTTAATGGCAAACAGCTTAGTTCAAAACTAAGTGCGGAGAATGAATTGAAATGTGGTTTTGGAATTCAGATTTTTATTTCATTTTAGTTTGACGCGGTCACGATGTCAAAGTTTTGCTGTAGTATGTTTCCAGTAAATGTGTTATAATCTGTTAACAAATTAAAATAGTATCTAGTGTTGAAAGTTTGTTATTATAGGTACCTAAACTTTGTTTAATACTTTCCAATGCGGGTTCATGTTAGAATGAGGGCTTTGGTAAAGGAGTTTTTCAAAGTCTTATTTACAGTTGTACCTTTGTAAACTGAATGCCCGCAGTTTTCGAAAAGCTTGTAACTAATTAATAGGGTGTAAGGAATTCATGTGCGTGGAGTTAGCACCGCCATTTTGGATTTTCAAAAAAAAAGGTTGTGCTGTAATGTGCCCAACTTGTGCTAATATGTGCCGTATTTAAAAAAAAATCGTACCCATTTTTTTAGCGTGAAGTTATAACCGCCATTTTTGATTTTCGAAAAAAGAAAGTTGTGCTGTACTGTGCTCAACTTGTGATGGCATGTGCCGACGTTTCCTTGTCGTATTGTGAATCAGGCTTCTGGGTAAGGAAGAGAGAACGGTTTAACATAGTGTAATCTTACCATAAGCATGAGTTTCAGACCTCGGAAGGTAGGTGTCGTACACCAAATAAGTGGAAACCGGAAACTGAAACATTGAACTGAAACAAAAGTATATCTGTATTGCTTGACTAGGGAACCATGAGAAACCATTTAATTTTCTCTACACAATTTTTAATAAACTATAATAAAAAAAGGAAAAGATGAAAATTTATCAATTGTTTTCTTTTTTTTTAATCGAATACCCTGCTTACTTAATGCAGCAAAAATTTATTTTTTGCCAAAATATGTAAATATGCACCAGCACATGGGAATGCAAATTGGGCACAAAATAGCTTCGCAAAACTGTTTTTTGGTGGAAAAAGTTACAAAAATGCTAATTTTTTTGGAGCATGGCAGCACAAATTGAGCAAAAAACAGTACAACTTTAATTTTTACAAAATTCCGGAAAATTTGCAAATTTCTTTAAAATATTTACGGCACAAGGCAGCACAAGTTGAGCACAATACAACACACCCTTTTTTTTAAATTGAAAATGGCGGTGCTAACTTCACGCTACAGCCTTTTGCAAAGTATAGTTTTGGCCATAATAAATGTAATTACGCGATTTTTTTTGTTTCTTTTTGGCTCTTAGTAGCATTTTTTGAGCACAATGCAGCACAACATTTTTTTGAAGAAATTTTGAAATTTCGCAAAAATGTTATTCGTAAAATCTGCAAATTTGCGACTTTCTTAAAAATATTTACGGCACAAAGCCAGCACAAGTTGAGCATAATACAGCACAACTATTTTTTTCGAAAATCAAAAATGGCGGTGCTAACTTCACGCTTCGCAAAACTGTTTTTTGGCCGTAAAAGTTACAAATATGGTATTTTTTTATCTCTTCGGAATATGGCAGCACAAACTGAGCCCAAAATAGCATATGTTAGTTTTTAAGAAAAATGTAAAACTTACGAAAAAAAATTATTAATTCATTTTTAAAAGTTCAAGTGAGCTCAACTCCATAATTGCGTGTCGCCCAGGAGTTGAGCTCACTTGAACTTTTAACTTGAATATAAATATTCAGTCACCCCACTTAAACAGAAGAATTTATTTTCAAATTTTCTTTATATTCTATTATTAATTCATTTTTGGCATAAAAGTTACAAATTTGCCATTTTGTTTATCTCTTCGGAATATAGCTGTACAAATTGAGCACAAAACAGCATAACTTTCACTTTTCAGTAATTACGAAGTTTCACAAAAATTTCATTCGTAAAATTTGCAAATTTGCGATTTTTTTTTATATTTACAGCACAAGGCAGCACAATTTGAGCACAATGCAGCACAACTTTTTTTTTGAAAATCGAAAATGGCGGTGCTAACTTCACGCTACAGCCCTTCGCAAAGTTTAGTTTTGGCCATAATAGATGCAATTATGCGAATTTTTGTTTTTTTCTTTTTGGTTCTTAGTATCATTTTTTGAGCACAATGCAGCACAATTTTTTTTTAAGAAATTTTGAAATTTCGCAAAATTTTCATTCGTAAAATTTGCAAATTTGTGAATTTTTCAAAAATATTTACGCACATGCAAGCACAGTACAGCACAACTTTTTTTTTTCGAAAATCAAAAATGGTGGTGCTAACTTCAAGCACATAAGGAATTCCACATTTATGTGGTACGGCTTAAGTGAGAACCTCCATACTTGATGGTACGTCAAAAATTTAAATATAAAAATAAAAAAATGCTATTGATGAGCATTTCTAGTAGAAAAGGTATAACGATGAAATTGGTTTAGGGGAGGAATGCAGATGGCTATTTCAATATAGCAACGTTTGAAAAAGTAGGTATAGGTACCCATTAAACAGTGATAACTGTTGGTGGTCCAATTAAGTGTTTCCTAATTTGGTCAGTCACCTATCATCTTTAAAGCTCTATTCTGGATTCTATCCAGTAGGTGTAGTGATGTTTTGGATGAGCTAGAACAGTTATGAGAGTTAAACTCCAGTTTCTTTAATATGTCGTTCTTGAAGCATGAAACCGGATATTATCACTTAAGAAATGATTACTCAATCTACAAAAATGATATTAGAACCATAACTTAGCTATGTATATGAAATTTATCACTGAGGCATTGGAAGGAATCGGAAGAAAAAACACAAAAAGTGTTTTGGAGACACTTTTGAAGATTAATAAGAAAGTTGCTGTTGATATGCCGCTTACTACATACTTCATATTACTACATACTCAGACTTTTTCGGCAGATTTTATGCAAATTTCCGAACGACCATAAGCCAGAAAATAAAATTCTGAAAAAATTAGCGATTTTTTTTCTTCATTCATAGAGCCGATTTAGGCCCATCCAATAATAAAAACTCAAAAACCCCAGCATTAAAACTGACAGTATTAGAATATAAATCTAGTTTTTGAAATTTTTAATGAGTCTGCCCCTCTTCCCAACCCCCCCCCCCCCCCCCCTCCCGCCTTGTTGAAATCCTGCACCTTTGCACCTTAGTGAATGGATACTTGATGAATGATGAAGAATGATTTGTTTTACGAATCATTGCAGATCCTTATCGAGAGAGAACTATTTATATTCTACTCGGATTTTAATCTTCCGATCTCTCAGACACGAGAAACACAGAAAAAAGTATTTAGTTTATTCGTGAGCAAACTTAAAATTTTTATATAAATCGAAAATTTTATCGTTCGCGAACTATATTTTTCCACCATCGTGAGAAGATCGATAACGAATTATAAGGATCCTGTAATGAAGTATACAAAATTAGCAATTTTCCTTTTATATTTCCTACGTTGCTATTAGCAATGATGGCCTAGGACCTGGGTGGTGAATTAAGCAAGATAATATCAGTCAACCAAAATCCTGCCGTTCACCTCTTGCAATGGTAATAATACGACATGTAAATAGGACAAAGCCCGTCTTCCACCTCTCAACCTATCCCTGGTGTCCGTCGATGAAAGTAATATTCACCAAAAGATAATGACGTGGCAGAACGAGTGGCTACTTCCTAGAAAAGTGCACTAAGCAGCCTTACAAATTACGTATGGTTTAGCCGAAAAGGGCTTTAAGAGACCGCCATCGCCATACCAGTTGCAAGATCGTTGTGGAAACTGGAAACCACCAGTGGTAAGGGCAAACCCGTCTTTACCCTTTTGGGGGCCTTGGGCACCTTTCGAAAATGAGGCCCCTGTATGATTATATAAAAATGTTATGTTATGTAATAAAGGTATACAGAATAAATCACATAACTTTGAATTAATATTTATTCTTTTAATTTTTTAAATAAATAATATTTTTTAATTCATTAAAAAGATAAATTTTTATTGCAGCATTAAAAACATAAACATAAACAATGTAAAAATAAAAAGAAAAAAATAAATATTTCATATAAAATTCAAAAATAAACTCAATTTAAATAACAGAAAATTAAATAAGTTATTCAGAATGTAATTTAAAGAAGAATATATTAACATGCAAAAAGTGACGCAGACTATATTTTTCAGGTAAAAGAGAGGAATGTTTATTGAGGGAGTCTTTTTCTTGATTTAATATTAGCAAAATCATTGATCACATCTTCAAAATCAATGCCTCTGAAAAGTGACTTTCGATTAACATCAGTGACAAACTTGTCAATTTTTCTTGAATCATTGCAGTTCTGAGTTCCTTTTTTATTCTTTTTAACTTAGAGAAGGAACGTTCCCCACTGCAATTGGTCACCATCATACTTAAGAAAATTCTTAGTGCAATTTCAACATTTGGAAATTCATCTTCAATTTTATTTGTTTTTAAAAAATTATAAAGTTCTAGAATACTGTCAGTTTTTTCATTTTCGTGTCGACTAATTTTCAAGTAGTCTTTTAAATTCAGGCATTCAGCATGTAGTTCATCTCCGTTCACATCTTCGGTGTAAAATTTAGCAAAGATTTGCAGTTTTCTTTTAAGTCTTCTGAATTCAGATTTTTTAATAGAAAAAAAGTCAAAACGTTGGCCAATCTTCGTATACGAACCTAGTCGCTGTTTCAAATAAAAGTTTAGAGTGTCGACAATTGGAAGAAAAGTTTTTTTTTTAATCTTTCTTTCCCAGTCAGAATTACTGAGTGTCCAGAGACGTCAAAAAAAGTCTGGCGTGAGTTTCTACACCTCGTCCTTCAGAAAGGTCCTTATATTCGGAATTCGGGTTTTTTTGACTGGCTGATGAATCAAAGTTATCAAAATTGTCCCTGAACCCAATTTATTATAAATTCATCGATTGCACTCAGCAAATTTATTGCAACATCCAGGGTAATATTTTGTTTTTGAAGTAAAGTACTGTAAGTATGGTAAATTCAAGCTTGGACATTTTTTGCAAAGACTAAGTGCTTCCTCTCTGGCTTCTCGTGCCTGTCCTAAATCGTTGGTGATAGACATCAAAGCTTCTTCAATTTCTTGATGACCTTTATTAAGGCGCTTAGTGCATCAGCTCACGCCGACCATCTTGTTTGAGAAAGACTTTTTAAAACTGTTTTTGGACCTAAATGAGCAGTCAACACACTCCGTCGATGAGAAGATACCGAAAAAAAGTTATACAATTTTTGAATAATGTCAAAGAATTTGGTTGCTTCTAAGACACACCCAGCGGCATGCACTCCTATCAAGTTTAATGAGTGCCCTGCACATGGTACAAAAGTGGCAAATTTACATTTTTCTTTTATTCTTGCCCGCAGACCAGAAAACTTGCCTGACATATTTGCCGCGTTGTCATAGCTTTGGTCTCTGCAATCTGTTATCGAAATGTCATGATCCGCCAAAAACTTCGGTATGGTTTCCGCTAAATAATCAGATCTATGTTCGTTAGTTGGAATAAAGTCCAAAAACCTTTCAACAGGCTCGTGATCTTTTATGTAACGAATAATAAATGTTAGTTGATCAAGTGATGTTTCAGCAATTTGGGGGCCCCTGGTGATTGCGGGGCCCTGGGCCCAGGCCCAGTGGGCCCAGTGGTAAAGAGGGATCTGGGTAAGGGGTCTTGTAAACGAAATGAACCAAGTGCCGAACTTACCGGAACTGTCCGAGACTTTTACCACTTGTACTGTGATTATAACTGGATTCGTCCCAGATTTTTGCCAGTTTAACTGTGAATTTGACCGCATTTGTCCGTTTTTTTTTACCGGATTTGTCCGAGATTTTTACCAGTTTTACTGTGATTTTTACCGAATTATTCCAAATATGTTACCAGATACTGAGATTTGTACCAGTTTTACTGTGATCTTTACCAGATCCGTCCACGATTTTTACCAGTTGTACTGAGACTTTCACCAGTTTACTGTGATTTTTCTGGATTCGTCCCACATTTTTACCAGTTTTACAGTGATTTTTACCGGATTCTTAAAGGTATTTCACCAGATACTGAGATTTGAACCAGTTTTACTGTGATCTTTACCAGATCCGTCCACGATATTTACCAGTTGTACTGAGACTTTCACCAGTTTACTGTGATTTTTACCGGATTCGTCCCACATTTTTACCAGTTTTACTGTGATTTTTACCAGATTCTTCCAGGTATTTTATCAGATACTGAGATTTGTGCCAGTTTTACTGTTATCCTTACCAGATCCGTCCACGATTTTTACCAGTTTTACAGAGACTTTCACCAGTTTTACTGTGATTTTTACCGAATTCTTCCCACATTTTTACCAGTTGAACTGTGATTTTTACCGGATTTTCCCAGGTATTTTACCAGATACTGAGATTTGTACCAGTCTTACGGTGATTTTTAACAGATTCATTCCAAATTTTTACTACTTTGTTGAATTCCTCTAAAAAAAAACACCCTTTATTATACCATACAAAATATTTCAGTTTGATAAACTTGCATATCCCCCCTCCACCAATTTGAAAGCAACTTAAAAAAAAATCAAAGCAGGTATTTCAGTGGACTTTTAATATTATGTAGATGTTTAAATTCTGCCAATCCTTACATTTTAATAAAATATATGTTTTTCTTACTATTCTCGGCCTTACAACTGACCTTTCCCATCGCAGCCTTTTTAAGGCCCTACAGCGTGCATGCGGAGAGGGATTGAAAATAAATAATGTGCCCCTATGGTCTCAAGCATGCTTAGTTCAATGAGAGTTCTCGCGTTATTATTTCGACATGTGGTTCTCGATTTATAAGCCAATGTACGTAGTATTTCAGGGTTTTAGCCTGTTAAGTGACAGAATGGAATCCTCAGGGTGCACGGCGGGTTAGAAGACCAAGAACAACATGGAAATCAACTGTCTTAGCGGAAGCAGAATCCGAGAGAAAGACGTGGCCACAGCTAAAGTACTGTGACGAACATACCTGATTGTCAAAAAAATTATAAAATGGCAGCTCAATGACAACTTCCAGCGAAATGACAGCAGAGACTGGAAAACCCCTGGAAACCACCAAAAAGCGCTGTATAAACCCACCGGATTTAACCGAGGGCGAGTCTTGAGAGTTTTGTCATCGGTTGGAGAGGTTATAAATTGCACGCAACCAAAAATTCTGTTAAACATTAATTAAGAAATACAAAAAAATAAATCAACCCTCTCGGGAACCAAATTTTGGAATTAACCTAATTGCTTTTATTCTTCTCTAATCATTCTTCTAGCGTTCACCAAGGCTTCACTTTTGTAACAGTACCTTGCAGCAGACCGTGAAGGATGGAGGCGTTTTGTTGACGCCCTATGCCCCAGCCGCTGCCGGGGTTATAGGACTCGATGATGATGAAGTGGCAGCCCTCCTCTCTTCCTTGTGTCAGTGCTGCCACACCGTGGCAACACTTCTTAAAAGTTGCTTTTAGACAGGAACTAAAATTATTCCAAAGCTCAAACCATCAGATTGAAATAATATGATATGTCCTTATTTCTTGCACTAATGCCATCCCTATAAGAGGTCAGGTGCCAGGTGCGTGTTTTCACTTCAGTTAAAGTGCTGTAACTTCTTAACGGTTATATATTTATTTTAAAATTACCTCAGCTACCCGTTTCTAGAACAATTTTTTTTTTCTTAAGCTCAAGCGAGATATTTATCGAAAACCTATTTTCGTGACCTTACCTTCGACACCTTATAACTGACCTAGCGGTAATCGGATGTTTGAGGACTTTTCTCTCACCAAAAATCAGCTAGTTACAATTCTTTTCCTTTCTTTGTATTTCTATTCTAAAATTTGAAAAGAAAATTCTTCTGTTAAAGTGTAGTGATTGAATATAATTCGAGTTAAGAGATCATGAGCCCAAGAATTTTCTTTTAAATTTTCTTCATACATGGAGTTGAGCTCATTTGAACTTTTAACTTTTTTATTTATTAATTGTATCATTATCATTACTCACAAGGAAATAAAGTGCGAAGACAGTCACGCGTTTAATTTAAAAAACAATCCTCTAAATATAATACAGGCCACCCAAAGGCTATCTTTGAAGTGATGGTTAAAGTATTTCAGTTTACCCTTCGATTTATGTTCACATATTGCTGTTAAAAAAGTGATTAGATAAATCTTCACTGGTGGATAAAAAGTTCTCATCTAATTTCCCGAGGACTTCAAACTTTAGTATTGTCGCGAAAGGTCCTTGAAAATAAAAGATACCCAAAAACTTTCTACTCACCCAAGAGATGAAGAAAAAAAAAATTAAAACGATTTTGTGCCTTGCCCTATTAAATTTACAGACAATTTCTTCGAAAAAAAAAAAATTTTAAATTGGTGTCCTTCGGTCTTGCAGTATTTTTCGTTGTTCCTTCAACATCACACACATTTTCCCACCAAAAGACCTGGAAAAGAACATGACAAGGGGCGAGGCATTTGAGCTCGAGCATGGAACAAAGCTGAACACATCATGGCCGTGTGTTCGATAATCGTGCTGTCGAAACCAGCAGAATGAAAAATTACTGTCAAAGGTAGGAAAAGGAAGGGTCTGCGGGACTGGTTTTTACTCTATAGATGGGCCAACAAAAAAAACTCCAATGCAAGGACAGTTAAACTCGCTAGCGGTTGGTATGTATATACTTCTATACACTTCTGGAACTGGTGGTGCTGGAATTGTCTTGATTAATGCTTTTGAGGTTTTCTGCGTTTTTCGATATCTTTTTGCGGGAGGATTTTCTTGCCTTGCCTCAGTTTGGTCGTCTGTTTCTTTCTATTCGTATTTTTTTTTGTCACAATTCAAGGGTATTAACGAGATTTGTAACGTATTGCTGGTTCTTTTTTCGTTTATTTTGCAAAACGAAACCATTTTGGGTGGTGGTGGTGGTAACTGGTGAAGCTCGAAAGATTGCAAGAAGAGCTATTTTTTGTGCGATTTTAACGGCGGAAACCATTTCTCAGATGCAACCATTTGTAAAAATGCTATTACAAGCGCGGATTGCTAAAATTGAAAATTCCCTATTCTGTGTTGGGATTGGAGTTGGGGAGGTGATGCTTACATCGGTAATGATGGTGCGTTCGTAAATTATGAGAAAAAAAAACAAACAGTGGAGGGAGGAAATTACAATTTAAAAAAGAAAACAAAAATTCTTCCAAAGCTGATTTTGAAATAGCTCTAATGGAAGTGATGACAAATTTAAAACACGCTGATAAACAATTTTAAGGCATTTCAGAATATTGTTTTCAATAGAATGAAAAAATTAACTGAAATGTGATTTAATTTATTACTAAAAGATGGTATGGGTATGTGTGGCGTTGAAAAAGTGTTAGGAGGAAAATTTTGAATCTTTCGTTTTTAAATTTATTTTCGTTCATGTTCATCAGTTCTCCTTGGCACTTGGCGTTATATTTTTTTGTGGGGGAGAACTACAAACTATTCAAGAGTATCTCTTGTCACTAGGTTAGGTTAGGTTGAAGTGGCTGTCAGTCATGAAAACTGACACACTTAGACCATAAGTTGGCCCATTGTGATACCACAAGAATCTGGGAAGCCTTTTTCCCTACTCGATGAACCATTTGGAGCTTCTTATGAAGCGTAACAGACTACCCATGTCAACATTTACTAAATCACTAGGATCATTGAAGTAGAAATCTCCAAGATGGAGTCTTCATCTATGAGATAGAGCAGGACAAGTGCATTAAAGATGAGGAATCGATTCTACCTCTTCCTCGTCCATACAGCTTCTGCAAAAATCGTTAGAGAATACGCCAAGACGCGTTTCGTGCTTGCCTATAAGACAGTGTCCGGTTATGACACCGATCATGGAGCTAATGTCCAATCTGCTTAGAGATATCAAACATTTAGATCGCTTAAAATCCATTACTGGCCAGATTTGTTTTGTTGCCGAGCAAGTGGTGATATTGTTCCACCTAAGGTTTGTTCTCTCTAAAGCATCTTGCTTCAGCATAAGTTTACATGTAGCGATGGGAATACCAATATCTGCCTTACTAGGTAGAAGAGGTAGAGTTGTTCCATATTTAGCGAGTTCGTCGGCCTTACAATTACCTGGAATGTCTCTATGCCCCGGCACCCAACACAGGTGAATGTTAAACTGCTGCGCCATCTCCAGCAGAGATGAACGACAATTTAGGGCTGTTAAAGAGTTAGTAGAGACCGATTCCAGAGATTTGATAGCTGCTTGACTATCCGAGAAGATGCGGATATCTGTAGTTGATAACACGTTTTCTTTCAGCCAAGATAAGGCTTCTTTGATCGCCATAAGTTCCGCCTGGAATACGCTACAATGATTAGGAAGACGGAAGGAGAGACTTAATTTTAGTCTTTCTGAGTACACACCACCACCCACCCCATCATCAGTTTTCGATCCGTCGGTGTAAATATGGATTGATTCATCTTCCAAGAGAGCCGTATCCTCCCAGAGAACTCTAGAAGGAATGCTGACTTGAAAGTTTTTGCCAAACTGAAGTTTTGGGATGGTGTAATCAGTGCGACTTGGGATTGATCCGAATGAATTCAGAATGATGGAATGGCCAAAGTTGTTGTTGGTCCATTGTGAGGAAGCTTTAAGGCGAATGGCTGTATTTGCAGCCACTTGTTTGCTGAAAATATTCAGGGTGTCAGATGGAGAAGAACGTCTAGAGCAGCGGAAGGTGTCGTACGAAGGGCTCCACTTATGCACAAACAAGCAGAGCGTTGGACTTTGCTCAATTTGTCGCAATTTACCGCTTTATCCAGGGCAGTCCACCATAC
The DNA here is from genome assembly GCA_963921185.1 of Dasysyrphus tricinctus. NCBI lineage: Eukaryota > Metazoa > Arthropoda > Insecta > Diptera > Syrphidae > Dasysyrphus > Dasysyrphus tricinctus. The sequence goes on from OY992530.1 coordinate 114,878,090, forward strand.
TGTCACTCCGTAAGTGAGGATTGGTCTAATCACCGAAGTATATAGCCAGTGAGTGATTCGAGGTTGAAGGCCCCATTTGTTCCCAACGGCTTTTTTGCAAGAGAAAAGTGCCACTGTGGCTTTTTTGACTCTTTCTTGTATATTAGGTTTCCAGCTTAACTTTTTGTCCAAAATAAGACCCAAATATTTTGCTTGATCAGTGAATGTTAGTGGAGTACCTTTGATAGAAGGAGGATCAATATGAGGGATTTTATATTTCCTTGAGAATAGAACAAGTTCTGTTTTATGAGGGTTGACACCCAGACCACACCGGTCAGCCCAGTTGGTAAGCTTATTTAAAGCATTTTGTAAGAGTTCTTTTAAGACAGTAGGATGCTTTCCTGATACGGCTAGCAACATCGTCCGCATATGCAATCACTGAATACTTGTCACTAAAAAGGTTGGCAAAAAATTGAAGGTCCTATACATTCCTGCCGATTAGGAACATGATGACATCAGGTTCAGTTGAAAGATGCTGTAAGTCCATAAGGTGCGTTTCCATTTGAGAGTATTTGTACTACAGAGCTCTTGATAATGACTCTTGGCAAGCTCTTAACCCCTCTGTGAGCTAATTTCATAACTTTCTCAAATTGTGAGAGTCACTATCGAGATCTACTTGAAAGTTGCTCGCAATCATTCAAAAATCTTATTGTTGGAAGAGAAGAAGTGTTACAGAAAAAAGAAATATTCAGATAGCAGTTGTAAACTTTTCCGTTCTCCAATTTTTATGGCCAAAATGTTCAAAATTTCAAGAAAAAGCTAAAAGTGTTTCAAGCTGAATTTTTTGTCCTTAAACATTTCTTCGCTCCGATTTATAGGAATTGCGTGGATCAAAAGCCGATGAAGGGGTTGGTGGATGCGTATAATCAAGGAGACTAAATTTAGGTCCATCCCTTATTTATTTTATATGTTCGTGGTGAAACTTTTATCGACTGAGAAAGTTTTATCTTGTCTCGAAAAATATATCATAAACTGATATCCTTTCAGGCAGCTAAGCTGCTATTTAATCTCTAGCCTTTAAGACTGTAGTTTACTTTTTTCTTTTTTTATATATATTTTGCACGCACTGAAGGGGTTATGACTACCCTTAAGAAGATTATAGTAAGGAAGATGAGGAAGGATTTAACAGGAGATACCGATGCACATTGGTTTTGAAGTTTTGTATATGAAAATGGGAGGGGGGGGGGAATAGAGCCTGGTAAAGCACAAAATTCTTTGAACTTGACAGTACGTCCGAAGTTGGGCTCAAAAGTAAACTGATGAGCATTCCCAAAAGCGCGAGTATTACGGTTGAATTGTTTTAGGGGAGGAATGCAACTGGCTATTTCACTTTTTATAAAAATAGCGATAAAATAATGAGAGACATGAAACACTGCAACGGTGTTTCATAGATGTTATTGATTGCGTTATTGTTGAATCACCTATCATTTTTAAGGCTCTAGTTTGGACTCTATCCAAGAGATTCAAGTGAGTTATGGGAGCACCTGCCCAGATGTGGGAGTTGTACTCAAGCTTAGGTCGGATGAAGGCTTTATATATTGTAGAAAGATCAGAAGGGGAGAACAATTTCTTGCATCGTTGAAGGAAACCCAAACACTAAGCAGCGTTTTTAGTGACGTTAAATATGTGGTCACTCCACAGAAGGTGATATGTGGTGCACATACCGAGGACTGAGAGCTGTTCGGTTTCTTCGATGCAGGTGTCGCTCATGGATAGCAGCATAGGGAGTGGGTTCCGCTTTAACGACAGGAGACAGCATTGGGTTTTTGAAGCATTAAATTCTACGCGATTTTTGATTCCCCATTGAACAATGCTGTCGAGATCAGAATATAATGAGCCCATACGGTGCCGTTGAAATTCCACATCCGAAGGACAAGGATGTGAATCTGAAAACGAATATGAAAAGCTGAAGGTACTATCGTCAGAAAAACAATTCAATGGATTAGAAGTTTCAGACAAGAGATCATTGAGGAAAATAAGAAAGAGAGTCGGAGACAAAACCGAGCTCTGGGGCACACCAACATTTATATCAGACTTGAAACCATCCAATACAACTTGTATTAACCACCCGAAGGTAATTTCTAATCCAGAGAAGAAGAGATTCATCGATAAAAAATGCACGCATTTTCAATGCGAGAGCTTTATGCCAAACTCTAGCAAACGCTTTTGAAATATCAAGTACAACAATCTTACTTTCTCCAAATCGATGTAAAAATTTGTTCCACTGATCGGTGAGATATACCATCAGATCACTAGTGGACCTATTGCTACGAAAGCCGTACTGCCGGTCATTAAGAAGCTTTCGTTCTTCGATATATTTCTTAAACTGATAGTTTATCAGCGTTTCCATAACCTTGGAAAGAAGGGACGTAAGTGCAATTGGACGATAATTAGTGGGTGAAGAAGATTTGCCTTTTTTAGGGACAGGCTGGACAAACGCTGTTTTCCATCCACTCGGGAAGAGACCTGTAGAGAAGGACAGATGGAAAAGCTTACGCAGTGGCTTTGCCAGCGTAGAAGAACAGCATTTCAGAACAATAGGAGGGATACTATCCAGGCCAGTGGATTTGTGTATATCAAGATCTTTAAGGACTCTTGCAACTGCACGAGTGCAAAAGAAGATTGGTCCCATGAAATCATTATAGTGCTCTAAAGTACAGGAGGAGACAAAACACTCTCTGGTAGCGTCGAATTAAAAGCAAACTGTGCTGCAAGCAAATTGGCTTTATCTAGTGAGCTGACGTAGGGAGTGTTATTGAAGACGAGCGTTATTGAAACCCAAGATGAAGTACAATTACGAATGTTTTTAACAAATGACCAAACATTTTCACTACCTTTGAGACATTGTAGTATTTTTTGCCGTAGTTTTTGGTCATGCAAAATTTGGTTCTTTGAATATGGACGTTACAGGTCTTCCTAGCTTGTTTGAACTTATTCCGGTTTTCCTCTTAACAGCTCGGATCAAACCATGAATTTTCTTTTGGTTTAATAGTCTTTATCCTATTCGCAATAAAATTTATCATCCCGTCATCATCATCATCGTGTCCTGTAACCCCGGCTGGGGCATAGGGCGTCAACGAAACGTCTCCATCCTTCACGGTCTGCTGCAAGGTACTCCAGCTGTGGCCACGTCTCTCTCTGGGATTCTGCTACCGCTAAGACATTTGATTTCCATGTTGTTCATTGGTCTTCCAACCCGCCGTGCACCCTGAGGATTCCATTCAAAGACTGCTTTGCAGTTTCATCGTTTGGTTTCCTCAGTGTGTGACCAATTCAACGCCATTTACGTTTTCTTATGTCGACGTCCAGTCGCTCTTGACTTGTCCTGCGCCACAATTCCTCATTTGATATTATTTGTGGCCAGCGAATCTTTAGGATGTGGCGAAGACAGCGATTCACAAAAGCCTGCAATTT